>OAMR01000176.1:1127509-1146990 GCA_900205405.1 Echinochloa crus-galli
TATATATATATCCCACCGGCCATGGCACATACAGACGTCTTTGCATACCTGTGTGAAAGAATGTGAAACTCCTTTTTCCTGCAAGGTTCCCTCCCGATTCTGCGACCGAGAATGTCACATCAACACAAATTCAGAAAACCAAGGGCACTCTGATGTTACTAGCTAGTTATCATTGGATTCATTGCAATCATTTCCAGCGACGTCGTCCAAGGCCATACATAACCAGCAGCCAAAGCATCTAGGAGTAACATATTCTCTAAGCATGCACCCTACTGGAGCGATCGACGGAGCAGAATCAGCCAAGCTCCCCGTTCCCTAGCCCATTCACGGTACGTAGCACGCCCCGGCGCGACCTTGTCCGCTTCCGATCCCGGCCGGCCCGAGACCGATCGAAGCGCTTGCGGTCAATTCTTTTCTCGATCTCGGCCGTCCGCTTGCGGCCGGCAACCACTTGCGCAACAAGTTGCCGTAACCCCTTGCCGCATGCACCGCGCGCGTCCGTGTCGCTGCTTAGATCATTTCGTCTAGTACTCCGTACCTTTTCTCTTCCACCTTCTTGCTCCGCATCTGGCTATACCTATAGCAACGGAGTGTCCGCACGCGAGCTCCGAGTGGCGCCCGCCCCTGGATCACATCGTATCGCGTCACATCGCCTTCGGATCAACGGCGAGTGCAACGTAACACTAAAAGAAAAAAAAAGATCCCAGATGCTGGAGGACGGACGAGCCCGGCTACTTGCTTGCTGCTTTGTACTCCCTCCGTGTGACGCCCTTAAGGAAGGCCGCAACTACCAAGTGAAGACGGATGGGAGCTTACCATATTCACAAAGTTCCCGGGTCGATTGGGTCGAGGAACGGGATAGAGGGTCGAGGGTCGATGCTTTATAAAATTGTGGTACGGAGGGGTATACCTCTTTGAGACGAAAATTCACAATATGGTACGTGAACCAAGGAGTGTCGGGTCGATGACCTCAGAATATGGTAGGGAAGAGTCAAGGAAAACAAAGGAAAGAGAGAAGAGGAGAAAAGAAAAAAAGGACTAGATGGCCTGCCAATTATTGTGCCTTGCTTTAGCCTTATCATCCCTGTCTCATGTTGGAGCTTCTCCATGGCAACCTCTATGATCTTGATCCAGAGTTTATGACCCTACGGAGTGGGGACGATGATCCAGTGAGAATTGGAACGATGACCCATGGTGACCCCGGCCCACGAATTGGGACGACGTTTCCGGGTCGTGGAACGTGCCACCGACCCCGTTACCTGTTACTATGAGCGTGACGTCAACTAAAGCGTGTGGCGTGCGTTAGCTGTCTAGGAGAGGGAAAAGGGTGGCCCACAGAGCAGTGTCTGTATTGAGCCAAGCGCTCCTTTAACTAGTGGAACAAGTCGTAGGAGAAAAGGCAACAAACATGTAAACTGAATCTGGTAACGAAGAAAGGGAGTTCAGAGTCAGGGCTCATCGCCCTCCTCTGCTCGTGAGATCTTCTTCTGTGCTCTGCTTGTTTATCCTCACGTCGCCGGTGTGATCTCGCTGGTGGCCACGGGCACAACAGGTGGTATCAGAGACAACTATCCTCGGCTTGTGGAGTTTCCCCTGAGCTGCTTCCGTCGCCGCGACGCGCAGCTGCTCCGGTGAGTATCCTTCCGATCTCGCCGCCCACGCCCCGCCCACCGACTCCCAGTCGACGGCGGCCACCGCATAGCGTCGGTTAGCCGTTCCGGCGCCGTCGGCCACTTCAATTTCGCGCCGCTTAGGTTGTAGTTGGGGAATCACACTTTTGTTGGTCGATTTGATTTTGGACAGCCGATTCGTGGTGCTTTGGTTCCCAATTCGTGTCTGGAAGTTTGTGTTTCGGGAATCGGTGTATCAATTCAGATCAGTCCAAGACGGCACCTCCCAAGCCCTCGCAGCAGTCCAGGTTGATCATGGACGCGTTCGAAGAGGGGTGGCGCAAGGATGATGAACGGTGGGATAGAATGATGGATAGTATCGATCTGCTGTTTGCTAGAGTTGGGGAGGTGCACAACACACAGCAATAGATGCAGGCAAATCAGGATGTACAGGCGCGTGCACTACAGCAGGTGATTGAGGACCAATCATTCATGGCGAAGCAAGTCCTGGAGACGGGGAAGGCCGTGGCTGAATTGAGAATTGGTAAGATGCGTGCCGACGAGGAAGAGGAGTCAAATCCGGATCAGGAACCACGAGTTCATGAGAAGTATAAGCGACAGGATCCCTTTCAGCGATCTGGGCGTGGTGAATCACATCCACACCGCTCTGGAGGTGGCCGTCAGAGTGAAGGGGAGCAGGAGTACCAGGGTAGTCGCCGTGATATGCCTAAGTTGAAATTTCCAGTGTTCAAAGGGGAGAATCCAAGGATTTGGCGAGCCAAGTGTGAAGATTATTTCGCCATCTTCAATGTTCCCCAAGCATTCTGGGTTACCACTACATCTGTTAGTATGGAGGGCAATGCAGCAGCGTGGGGACAGGTGCAGAGACACAAAGGGGGTTTTGGAACCTGGGAGCAGTTTATGGAAAAGGTAGAAAAGAAATTTGGAGCTTATGATTACATTCATGCCTTGGGAGAGTTGTTGGAGTTGAGACAAACAGCTACAGTGGAAGAATATGTGGAACAATTTGAGACATTACAATTTCAGTTAGAAATGCACAACACTGGTTATGACACCATGTTCTTTGTCACCCAATTTACAAGGGGACTGAAACCAGACATAGGGGCTGCAGTGCAGTCCCAAGTTCCACAAACCATGGAAAGAGCAGTAATGCTAGCCAAGGTGCAACAACAGTTGGTTGACAAGCAAAAGCTGAAGTTCCAAAGAAGCAATTACAGCCAAAAGTCCATACACAGTTCCACTAAGCAAGAGCATAAACCTGTGGGAGTATTTCTACTGTACTGAGCCATTTGATGCTAATCATTTGGCTAGGTGTAAGGCTAGACCCCGGGCCCAAGTGAATGCAATGGTGTTAAATGAGTTAGATGTTAAGCTGACTGATGAAATACTGGAGCAATTGGCAGTAGAGGATTCATTGGCTCAGGAATTTGGTACTCTCTCCCTCAATGCCATTGCAGGAACTGATGCTGGTGAGACCCTGAAGTTGAGAGCATTAGTCAAAAACAAAGTGATGTTGATTTTGGTGGATAGTGGAAGTTCACATAGTTTTGTTAGTGAGACATTCCTGAAGCAGTGTGGCATTCCCACGGTTCCTATGCAATAGCAGCAAGTCAAAGTGGCCAATGGTGATGTGCTAGTGACTGACAAATATGTTCCTGACTTGGAGTGGTGGATTCAAGGTCACACTTTTCACACTGAGATGAAAGCATTGAATCTGGGAGCTTATGATGCAATTTTAGGGTATGATTGGTTGAAATTACATAGTCCTATGGAGTGTCATTGGGATAATAGAACTATACAGTTCACTAAAAATGGTAGTACAGTGAAGTTGCAAGGAGTTCTACCAAGATCATTACAGTTATCTTCCATCTCTCCTGAGCAGTTGGTGAAATGGAGTGCTGGCAATGATGTGGGGGCTCTAGCTCTGGTGGAAGTGGTTCCAGATTCATCTCCAAGCCAGATTCCAGAAGAGGTCTCATCACTGCTGAAGGAATATGCTGATGTATTTGAAGATTCCAAGACTTTGCCTCCTCACAGGTCCTATGATCATCACATTCCTTTGTTACCTCAGGCTACCCCTGTGAATTCTAAACCCTATAGATATTCTCCTCTGCATAAGGATGAAATTGAACGTCAAGTGAAAGAATTACTTGCTGCTGGTTTGATAGAGCCGAGTTCTAGTCCTTTTGCTTCTCCAGTCCTCTTAGTTCAAAAAAAGATGGTACATGGCAATTTTGTGTTGATTATAGGAAGCTGAATGATATGACAATTAAGAATAGATTTCCTATGCCTCTAATAGATGAGATTTTGGATGAATTAGCTGGTACCAAATATTTTTCCAAGCTGGATATGAAATCTGGATATCATCAAGTGAGGATGGCCAAGGAAGATGAGCACAAAACAGCCTTTAAAACTCATCATGGCCATTATCAGTTTAAGGTCATGCCCTTTGGGTTAACAAATGCCCCAGCTACTTTTCAGTGTCTCATGAATGAAGTGTTGGCACCATTCCTAAGGAAATTTGTGTTGGTTTTCTTAGATGACATTCTAATTTATAGTCCTTCTTTGCCAATGCATCTGATCCATCTTAAGCAAGTGTTACAAAAGCTGAGAGAGCATAAATTGTTCATGAAGGCAAGCAAATGTTCTTTTGCTCAACAGAAATTGGAATATCTAGGCCATATTATTTCTGATAAAGGAGTGGCAACTGATCCAGCCAAAACTTCTGCTATGCTGGAATGGCCTGTTCCTACAACAGTCACTGAGTTAAGAGGCTTTCTGGGATTGACAGGGTACTATAGAAAATTCATTAAGCATTATGGGTTGGTGGCTAAACCTTTGACCAAACTATTGAAGAAAAAAGGTTTGGAGTGGTCTTCTGAGGCTGAGGCAGCATTTGTCCAGCTCAAACAAATGATGAGTACAACTCCAGTGTTGGCCATTCCTGATTTCAGTGTGCAGTTTGAAGTGGAGACTGATGCCTGTGATGTAGGCATTGGAGCTGTTTTAATGCAAAAAGGTCAATCAGTGGCATTTCTAAGCAAGGTTCTAGGCCCTGTTCATCAGAAGCTCTCCATATATGAGAAGGAGTTCCTGGCCCTGATCATGGCAGTAGAAAAATGGAGGCCCTATCTACAGAGGCAAGAATTCATCATTCGAACTGACCATAAGAGTCTTTCTTATCTGAGTGAACAGAATTTACACTCAGAAATGCAGAGGAAGGCAATAACTAGGCTCATGGGTCTTCAGTTCAAAGTTCAGTACAGAAAAGGGAAGGATAATCTAGCTGCAGATGCACTATCAAGAGTTAGTCACCTCATGGCTATTCAAGCAATTTCAGAGGTCAAGCCTATGTGGCTGCAAGAGGTGTTCAATGCCTATGCAACTGATGTTAAGGCTCAAGAGCTGTTGACCAAACTCACAATCACCAGCCCAGATGAACAAGGATTCTCTTTGAACAATGGATTGATCAAGTACAAGGACAAGGTGTGGATTGCGGACAACTCTGCCTTGCAAACCAAGTTAATTGCTGCTTTACATTCCAGTGCCATTGGGGGCCATTCGGGATCAAAAGCAACTTACTAGAGACTAAAGAAGCTATTTCGTTGGAAAAAAATGAAAACTGATGTGGAAAGCTTCGTTAAACAATGCCAAGTATGTCAACAAGCAAAGCATGAAAATGTTCATCCTGCTGGTCTTCTTCAACCATTGCCTGTGCCTGAAGGTGCTTGGGAAGACTTGACAATGGACTTTATTGAAGGATTGCCAATCTCTGAAGGATTCAACACTATATTAGTCATTGTGGACAGATTTACAAAATATGTTCATTTTGTGGCTTTGAAGCACCCTTTCACAGCTCAAGGAGTGGCTAAACTGATGATGGATAATGTCATTAAGCTCCATGGGTTTCCAAAATCTATAGTCACTGATCGTGATCGAATCTTTACTAGCACTTTCTGGACTGAATTATTTCGGTTGTTTGGCACCAAGTTACAAAAGAGCTCTTCTTATCATCCTCAGACAGATGGGCAATCTGAGCGGGTCAATCAATGTTTGGAAATGTACTTACGCTGTGCAGTGAATGACAATCCAAAGAAATGGGAGTTGGTTATCACTTGCTGAATTATGGTATAACACATCCTTTCATACAGCTATTGGTTGTACTCCCTTCGAGGCTTTGTATGGGCATCCAGCCGAGTTGGGGACATTTCTGCCAGGGACAACAGAAGGTTCCTCGGCAGCAGTGGACGTAGCAACAGAAAGAGAAGCTCAACTAGCACGACTCAAGGTACATTTGTCTGCTGCTCAAAATCGAATGAAGTTACAAGCAGACAAAGGGAGAACTGACCGGCAGTTTCAGGTAGGAGAGCAGGTATTACTTAAGCTTCAACCGTATGTGCAGCATTATGTGGTGAGTCGACCATACCCCAAGCTAGCCTTCAAGTATTTTGGGCCTTATACAGTTTTGGACCGCATTGGTGCCACTGCTTACAAGCTGGAGCTCCCTGATAGTAGTCAAGTTCATCCCGTGTTTCACGTTTCTCAGCTTAAACCTTTTCATCCTGATTATACACCAGTTTTTAGTGATATTTCTGCTCGTGTGGATTTGAGTGCTCATGTGCTGGAGCCGGAACAAGTGCTGGAACGACGCTTGGTGAAAAAGGGCAACACGGCGGTGCCACAGGTGTTGATCAAGTGGCGCGGACTATCGTCGTCATCAGCAATGTAGGAAGATCTCTATGTTCTTCAGTCCAAGTTTCCAGCTGCTGTTGTCTGGGGACAGACAACGTCTCCAGGGGGGGAAGGTGTGACGCCCTCAAGGAAGGCCGCAACTACCAAGTGAAGACGGATGGGAGCGTGACGTCAACTAAAGCGTGTGGCGTGCGTTAGCTGTCTAGGAGAGGGAAAAGGGTGGCCCACGGGGTAGTGTCTGTATTGAGCCAAGCGCTCCTTTAACTAGTGGAACAAGTCGCAGGAGAAAAGGCAACAAACATGTAAACTGAATCTGGTAACGAAGAAAGGGAGTTCAGAATCAGGGCTCGTCGCCCTCCTCTGCTCGTGAGATCTTCTTCTGTGCTCTGCTTGTTTATCCTCACGTCGCCGGTGTAATCTCGCTGGTGGCCACGGGCACAACACTCCGTCCCACTATATAAGCATTCCAACCATTCAAACTCAAAAAATAACCGAACTGTTAAAAGACCTTTATACCCCTCATTTTACACTATCCACCAACTCTCCACCCACCCCACCAACCCACAAAATTTTGTCTTATCTGTAAAAATACTTATATTTTAGCATAAAATTTGAATCTTATAAATGCTTATATACCGGGACGGAGGGAGTAGCCTAGTAGCTGATGCCTGGCTCGATCACAGTAGCCGATGCGAACCAACGGTGAACTCGGAATGGGGTCGAGATGGGGACGCCACCTTTTCGAGCAACAGCGACAGCTCGTGCACCGGCTTGTCCGGTTCGGTAGCAACTAACGCCGCAGCAGGCCCGCAGCGCCATGTGACGTTGGAAAAAAGAGAGGAAAAGTTGTTGCGATAGCCGGGCCATCACGTGCCAAGTTACCGAAAACATACACATATGCGACATCGGAATAGGTGCAATAACGTGTGGTGATCGATCCGGCCTGATCCATTCACAGAGCCAAAACGCAAGTTTTGCTCTGCTGCTTAGTGTGGCCGGCGTTCAAGTGGTTCGATCAAGAAAAAATTGCATTTTCGCGGGTGCCATGGAAGCCACGGCAAGATAGACGCTAGTATTTTCCTGTGGAGCACATCACGCAACCTGGCGGTAGTAAATTGACGAGACTGCGTGCAAGCTGCGCAATGTCAAGGTAGCTAGGAATTGAACACGAAGCCGTGTGTGGACTAATGATGCTTTCAACTGTCATCCACACCGTACCGTATTATGCCGGCTGATCAGTAAACAGACGAACACGACTCAGATGACACCGACAGGGATATGGAAAGCACGAAACCTAGCGTGTCGAGTAGAGATGGGGGTACGGTCAACCAAAGGCCCAAAAAGCCGTGTATAGAAATAATGTTATCTAGTTCCGTATCTACAAGTAAGTCATTTTTGTCATCAGTTCGGAAATAAAAAGCCTTTTGAAAATTCAAGGGGTGTTAACGTTCATGTCCATCTTAACTGTAGATAAAGATAATCCTTTACGTTAGACCAATTTGAGTGGAGTTTTATGGATAACTATGCAATGCAATAAGATTATTGGCTTATAGATTGATCCGTGGTTGCAACAAATTCAGCAATTCAAAGGCAGGACGGACGGGAAATTAGATTATCTCTTACTCCTAATAAGAACGCGGTGGGGAACCGCGTCCACGGAGCGGCATCGCTCTGCCTCCGCGTCCTCAGGTTGCGACCCCTGCGCCGTCAATTTATTTTTTTAACGTACGTGATCGCCCGCAAAACCCTCATCGCTCTGCCTCTCTGCGCCTCCCCGTGAGATTAATTTTCACCATCAAAATATTGACCGACGCCTGCGATGAGTCCCCCATCGCTCCGCACCTCCGTCCGCCTCTAATTTTTTGCGCCGACTCCTAGCCCTGCTGCCATGCAATCCCTCCTGCACTCCGCCTGCCAATCTCGTCCCCCCGTGCCACGCCGCCACCGCGCCTCGGCCTCCTCCTGCTTCGCTCGGCCAAACCATGGCGCCACTACAGCGCCCGTCGTCCTCTCGTCGCGACGGCAGCGGCGTCCGATCCATCTGCTCCGTTGCGCCAAGGACGGGGCCTGCGCCGCCGCGCACCCACAGACGCTGTCGCTGGGAAGGACAACGGCTGGGCTCCTCGGCTCCACGGTCGCCGCGCCGAACCTCCGCCACCGTCAATCCGCTCGCCTCGACATCGAAGGTCACGGCGGCGCAGGTGCGCCAGCCGCTTGCGTCACCGTCGGTGGTCGTGGCGAGGAAGAGTGGCTTCTCTGCCGCGATCACCAAGAAGATCACCGAGGACTTCGCCGGCGGGATGGCCGGGCCAGCCCAAGAAGCGCCCACCCGCCCTGCATCGCCAGCTCGACGTAAGGATTACAGCCTCGCCTTCGCTTCCTCTTCTAGGATGTTCCGTTCGGTTCAGATGCACAATTTTGGGTCTTGGTGCTCAATTCTGTTTGCTTTCGCTTGGAGTTGCAGATGCTGTACCGGGATTGTCCCTTGCCGACGTGAATCTGGACTCGTGGTGTTCAATTCTTGATCGGTGATGGCATGGTGTGGTGGAGATCTGTTCGTTCCTCCATCTATCTCCTTCCCTCTGGTTAGCAGATCTACTATTCACCACAGCATTAAATATTTTTATTTCATCTGCGCATGAACTATTCTAGAGATGCATATCAAGTGTTCGACAGAATGCCCTTGTAAGATGTGGTCAGGACTTATCCTTTTGCAAACCTGCATTCTTCTCATGAAAGTAGCCGGAGGCCGCTCCAGCATTTCATCCTTGCGATGTGCAGTACTGGAGTGTCTTGGCCGGCCAAAAAGCAATTTTATTGATTTAACTGGAGAGTGGAGACATCTTTATAATGCTGCCAACAAAGTTCTCACATGAAGGTTGCATTTTCGTCATTAGTCAACCCTTTTCTTTGTACCAGAAAATAGTAGAAAAGGGCCAAATGAACCGTGGTTATGAATTTCAAAATAACCAAGATATGTTCTTGTAGTGACAGTATTGTATATAGTTCCTGAACTAAATCAAATGGTGGGTTGTAGGATCTCTATGGCAAGCTCAAAATGCAAGTACCAGCAGAAATCAAGTCCACAAAAACATACACATATGCGACATCGGAATAGGTGCAATAACGTGTGGTGATCGATCCGGCCTGATCCATTCACAGGAGATGCTAACGAGTAACGAGGGGTGGGGTATGGCAGAGAGCCAAAACGCAAGTTTTGTTCTGCTGCTTACTGGCCGGCGTTCAAGTGGTTCGATCAAGAAAAAATTTTTTCTTCTCTTAGCTTTCATACTCTGTAAATAGATGCTTAGTCATGAGATACATATGTAGTCTTGTGTGTTTGCACAAGACTGTACATGGATTAAAATTTTTGCTAATCCTGATGGATATATGCATGTTCACCATTGCTATCGGTTACTAATTGCTTGAAACATGAGAACCATTACACCATTGTCAAACAACCGTGAACTCATTATGTTTGTAGTTCATAGATTTCTGCCACTTATATATATCTCGTGTATAAACTGTTCCGTGCAAATTATGTTGTTTGCTCAAATCAGGACTTGCTTGTTTTGCTGGATTGGGGCTCATGGGCCTGATCACGCAGACGGTTCTGGATGGCGGCTGCGGTGTCCTTGGGTACCTACTTACCTGCTCTGTTCAGTTGTTCAACACTGGCATACTTCATGATCGAATCTGTAATCTATCTACTCGTGGCTGTTCTGTTTGATCCATTTGCAGGATGATCCCAAGAGCACCATGCCGCTTGAGGTGTGTATTAAAAGTTATCTGCCCTTTTTAGTGTCTTCTTCTTTGTTTATGTGTACAAATAACTGTTGCTATGTTAATTCCAGCAAAAATCTGCTCTACCTGCAAATCAAGTATCTGTTAAAAAATATAATTTGGTTCGTGTGGTTTAGACTCACCGACAAATAGTTCACTAAAATTTTGGCCTGGGATGCTGGTTTTACGAGATTTTCATGAGTCTGTATGTAGGGCTATGTAAGTAGAGCTCTCAAACATTTGATTGCTAAGGTTTGTTGGCTCAGATTGATTCACCTTTGCTTCCAGGGCTAGCAATAGGTTAATGGGTGATCGCTAAGGAATTTGAACTAGCATTTAGGGAAGGTGAATTGCAGTGAATTTGAACTAGCATTTAGGGAAGGTGAATTGCAGCTGCGGCCTATCAGTTTACACTTTAGGGCGGTACAACTTAGAATTTTAATGTTTGCAAGTCGGTGGGTGTAATTATAGAATGTGTAACTTGCCAATAGGACATCGCAAGTTGACAACCATAAAATTGTCCGTTAGGCAGTAAATGATAGGTTTATAATGATTTTCTATACGTAATTCACACAAACGGAACACTGAATTGCAAAGGCAAGTATGCAAACAAACATGGTACTCTTTCTAGGTAGTACTTGCTCCAAAGTCAACATGGGGTCCTGGACAACATTTTTATACATGCCCTGCCGTGGAAGTGCTAGCTGTATCTGAAGAACGGAGATAGGAGAGATCTGAAAACTATGGCATCCGACCATGGCGGGACGACGAGCAGAAGCCAGCGGCGCTGCCTGCCTCTCCATTCTGTATGAACCGGTATGTGGCCGTCAGGCTTTGTCGCTCTTCCGTCATCTTTCGCTCTTCTCTTTAATCTGCCAGGTGGCTATGAGCTCACCGGTAATTGGAGAGAACAAATTAACCAACCCGTTGTGTAGATTTATTCCTGTTGAATAGCTTTACTGTTGGTGTCTTCTATTTCACTGTTTGGGGTTACTTGTGTTGTATTATTTGTGATATTTGATGTTTTGAAAATAAGCTGCTTAATTTGTTATAGGGGAAACCAAGCATACGCAAAAGGACATTTAACTGAGGCTGAGGAATGCTATACCCATGGGATTGATTCTTTTTCTCCAAATGAAGCTTCCAGAAAAGCATTAATGCTTTGCTACAGCGATCGTTCAGCTACTCGCATGTCTCTGGGTAAGATGAGAGAAGCCCTATCTGATTGTCGAAAAGCTACTGATATTGATTCCAGTTTTCTCAAGGCACAAGTAAGCCAAGTAAGACCAATGCACTAACTTTCACATTAATAGGAAAAATATAGGAGTTTTATCATGAGTCATGTTATGTCTATTAAGTGGAACAAAATGAAACTAACTATATTTTATTGTTTTTGTCTTATTGGAAGATCCAGGGAAACATCATATCTTGACAAGTTTTCTAGGGATTAGTTTTTTACTCAACCCATGCAACTATATATAGATCTAAAAAAAAGAATTCATGCAATGTAAATCTGTAACCGAGCTTAGGAGCAGATGATGCCTTACCATGTCCAACCGTCATATATATCATGGTAACATAATACCCTTCGGTTCCAAACATGTGGTCTGAAATAGGTTATTTTGGTCTTGCTAAAATATTTACTTGAGAGTGATACACTGTTCATAAGTGTTTGTTTATTTCGCCATTGAGGCCTTCGTGTTTGTCTCTCTATGTAATTTATTTATGTTTGCAATAATATATTATTTTGGAATTTTTACGAATCCTTGCCGAGAAACATTAATTTTTTTAGTACTATATGGAAGACCGCAGTTATAGTATCTTAACTTTCATGGACTTTGGTGCGACTTTACAGCCGTCAAAATTAATTTTTTCGTGTGACTAATAATTTTTGCTTCATGTATAGTATCACCAATGATCGTGTGTCCAACTTATATTATATAATATATAATAAAAAAGCTTCCACCCAACAACCGTGTCAAATTTGTGCTACATGCTGTGCACGCGGGAGAACTGCAGAGATATATAGATTAAACTTTACAGAGACTTTTTTTTTTGCAGAGGTTGAGGTAGTACGATGAATAACTTTAGTATGAAAATATTCGATCAGGAGGCCAGGGAATCATTTCCAGGTCTATATGGGTAAATAAGTAAATTGAATTTCTTGTAATATAATACACTTATTAACCAGGAAACTAAAATCGACAGAACATGGAATAGTTTTGATAAAAGGCCAATAATTGCTTTATGGTATATATTGAAAAACAGTATATGAGATTTTTTTTTTCAATTTTCCCGTGTCATGTTGAATTTAATTTATTGCGTATTCATTTTGGAGATATGAACCATCATAAGAATGCCGATAATCATTTCCCCTTCCAATCTATCTATTATGAAAACAACCGTGGAAAAGTTGGGCAATCAAACAGTGCAATAATTATTTAAATGATTGGATCTCCACAATGTAGCGTTACCGAAACTAGTTGTCATCTACACCTAGCTTTCCAGAGGGAAAAAGACCTGGTAACATTATTGAGTTCTCATTAATACATAGTCGTCTATAGAGAAGGGATCGGGTCTCTTGATTTTTTCGAGTCGGCATTGTCAGGCTATGGGTTGATTAAACCAAGAAAATGTCATATGTAGTGTTCTTTGTGAAAATGTAGCCTAATGATCGGAGATAAGTTATCTGTTCGGAAAGGAAAATTTGAGATGGAATGTTTGCACAACATTATCTGATTCAGCTTATAGACGGCGTGGCATCTTTTTATAGGTGTGTTGATATGATAAAATAAAAGATACTGTATCTACGAAGCAAAGAGTGTGTTACATTTTTGTGACACGCCAGCCTTATATAAATTGCAGGGGCTAAGGCTAGCTAACTGTCGACGAATTATGTCGAGCACGTCTAACTGGGGATACGTATCCCACACTAACCTAGGCTTAGCGATCCCATCATGCAAAGGGCAATGATCCAGATGGTCTTTGTGCCTAGCTCAGCCCGTGATCAACAACATGGAAAGAAGGGAGAGCTAAAAAATAATAAAAGAGACAAAGCCAGGAAACAATGCCTACGTGCATGATTAACCGCACATGCCATACACGCCAGGGACGGAAGGCTCCCACTCAAGCCCTACTCGCTACCCGATCCATGGTGTATTATTCTGTGGAGTAGAAAGCTACGGCTCGCAATCCAGATCTACCAACCGATAATTCCGTGGCCTTATCATGGCAGGCACGGGCGCCCCACAGCGCCGGAAGCTTCCTGCTGCGCAATCGACTTGCATCTGATCTGCATCTCTAGCTCCCTTCGCATTACGTTCTTCGCTGTGTTGGCTGTGTTTAGTTACCCATCCCATCACCAAAATTCTCTCTTCAAACATCACTATCCACCTATCACATCAAATCTCTCTCCTCGTGCATGGAACACTAAACGTGGGTAAATAAAAAAACTAATTGCATAGTTTTGATGTACACGACGAGACGAATCTTTTGAGCCTAGTTAGGTCATGGTAGGACAATGTTTACCACAAACAAACGAAATGTGCTACAGTACGCTACAGTGTCCGATGTGACATTTTTTCCAAACTTTCTCCTACATTTTTTTGGAACTAAGCACAGCCAAGAAGAGAGAGTTTTGTGAAAATATCACATTGGACACTGTAGCGCACTGTAGCACTTTTCGTTTGTTTGTGGTAAACATTGTCCTACCATGACCTAACTAGGCTCAAAAGATTCGTCTCATCGTGTACATCAAAACTATGTACTTAGTTTTTTTATTTACCCACGTTAAAACGTGGTACCATGCATGAAGAGAGAGATTTGATGTGATAGATGGATAGTGAAGTTTGGAGAGAGAATTTTTGGGAAAGTTGGGGAACGACTCACAGCCCTTCTTAAGCTGATGATCGCTGTCAAGAAAAACGGTGCTCTTTTACAAAAGGAAAAAAGTCTTAATTACTACGGAGTACTACAGATAAAATCCGATAACTCTAATAAAATTTAAATGAGATGTTTTACGATGATCGGATAGGTATCCATCCGTATCTAAAGTATCTAATGTAAATTAGTAGCACTATTTTTATTTTTATATATGATCCCACTAATTTAGTATATCTAGATACGCTATTTAGGTATATCTGAATTTTTTTTATTTTTATCATCTGATTTCTTGAAACGTTTGACTCAAATTAATCTTAATATTTTAAAATTTTTCAATTTGAATAACTCTATATAGTATTGTTCATTTGACACTCGTAATTAAAATAAATTAAAAATATACTTATAGATACGTTTAAGATAACGATTTGGATTTTCGGCCCAGGTCCCTCGCACGCGTCGCACGCGGCACGAGGTCGAAACAGAGAGAGACAGGGCAGGGCCTCCTCCGGGCTCGTGTGTTTTAACGCCAGCCACCTCGCGACGCACCGTAGCGCAGCGCAAAACGCGACCCCCACCGCTCCGGCTGCGGCATCATCCATCCCTCGAAGGCAGGCAGGCTCCTCCCAAAATCCAACGCCACGCGACGCCACCGCAACTCTTTTCTCCGCCCCCCACCCCCTCCCCCCGCGCCGCGAGTTGCTCATCAGTCGCAGCGAGGCGGGCCACAGAGCGGGGCGGGGGCGAGGCGAGCGCTCCGGCTGCGTGGGTCGCGTCGCGCGCGGGTGGGTGGGGTGTTCGATCGATCCGGGACGGGAGGGGAGATCGATCTCTCTTCCTCCTGCCGGGGAGCGGCGGCGGGGGCGGGCGTCGCATGCGGCGGCGCGCCGGGGCAAATGCGGGTGGCCTCGCGGGCGGCGGAGGAGCGGTGACGCGGCGGCCGGGGAGCGGAGATGCAGGCGACGGAGCAGCACCAGCACCAGCAGAGGAGGAAGGTGAGCGGCAGGGCTCGGGCCCTCGTCTCGTCGTCGGTGGGAGTTTGGTTTCTTTCTCGCGGGGGGTGGTTGGGACCCCCACCCGGGTGGACGCGCGCGCGGTCGTCTGGGTTGTTGGCGTCCGGAGATCGATCGGTTCGTTCGCCTGCCGGGTTGGACCCTCGGCCTCTCTCTCGCCAGACGATATCATCAGCTCTGAAAAAAAGGAGCCTTCTTTTCCTGACAATTTCGGTTCCCGGATGCGCACGAGGAGGACCCGTAAGGGATTTACTCGTGCGTGCCATTGCTCCTCCTCCGCGACTTTTCCTCGCGGACGATCGCGTACAGCGGTAACTGATTGAGCTGTGGAGTCGCCACAGTCCAGGTTCGTGCGTCCGCAGACGGGGATTTTTGTTCCCATCTCTGTTGTTTTGGCCTTTTCTGGATCGGAAGTTTTTCCGAATTAGCAGAAGGTTCTCTCTGTTGGATTTGCAAGCGGATGCTTCCCTTCTCCATAATATCTCAACGCTTCCGGTGTTGGGGGGCGCGTCCCCTTTTCCTGCCCTCCAAAGGAAATGGCATCCGCTGCAACTTTTCCAACTGTGTCGAATACAAATTGCTCCTTAAAGGACTGGCCAGGCCTTTTTTTCCCCACCCTGCTAATCCGTGATGGCACGCCACAGAAAGCTTATTCAGTTAGGACTTAGAGGTATCACAAATGAGGAATTAGATTCCCTGAGCAGTTTGTGTTTATCCTAATCCGTTCTGTGCCCTCTCTTGCCTTCTTTTCCTTGCAAGAAAAGGATGGCCAATCATGTTAATTTGTTCCACTGAGTTAGCTTATCAATATATTCTATGCCCACTCAGGAGGCATGTTGATTGAGGTGGTTTTATGCCCAACAACACCTACCTTGAAGAGCCAGAGTTCTGCTGGTATCATTTTGTCTTGACACTTGATCAGCGCTGCTCTGCTCGCTGCTGGAGACAAAGGAGGTTAACATTGGAGGGAAGCTCTAGCTACCTTTTATGCGTCTGATTACATAAACTAACAGAGTCTAGTTGCTGTTTGTGCCATAATCTCTGTTAGTTAGTTGAACGAAGGTACAAGTCTGCTGTTTTAGCAGTCGTTTCAGTGTCTGGCTTCACACAATCTGACACCGTTTTCTAATGAACTGTTTCATTGAGTATTTTAGTTAGTGATATATCTGCAAATTTGGGAATTCGTGTCGTGTTATTCTCATCAGTGTTGTTTCTTACAATTACTGAGGGACCCAATGAACAATCCAAACCTTTTCGATGCTCGTCTTTCTGACTATTGGGTGGGTGGGGGTGAAAACTGGGAGACCTAACATTGAATTTAGTTCTTGAAGCAGATTCTACATTTCTACTCAGTTGAACTGGACCTTCTCTTTTACTCATCACATGGTCTTTGTTCTCGTATTACTCTTTTTTTTTCTTGAACAGTGTTAATTCAGTATTTTAAACTTTGCTCAGGGTTCATCAGAGATGGACTTCTTCAGCGAATATGGTGATGCTAACAGATACAAAATCCAAGAGGTCATTGGCAAAGGAAGCTATGGCGTTGTTTGCTCAGCTGTTGACCAACATACGGGTGACAAGGTGGCAATCAAGAAAATACACAATATCTTTGAGCACCTATCTGATGCTGCCCGGATTCTCCGTGAGATCAAACTACTTCGGCTATTACGACATCCTGATATAGTTGAGATCAAGCATATAATGCTGCCTCCATCAAGGAGGGACTTCAAAGATATCTATGTTGTGTTTGAGCTGATGGATACAGATCTACACCAAGTCATCAAGGCAAATGATGACTTAACCAGAGAGCATCATCAGTTCTTTCTCTATCAAATGCTTCGTGCACTCAAGTACATTCATACTGGTATGCTTCTATATAGTATTATAGAATTTGTTGTTTTATTTAGAGAG
The DNA here is from genome assembly GCA_900205405.1 of Echinochloa crus-galli. Taxonomy (NCBI): domain Eukaryota; kingdom Viridiplantae; phylum Streptophyta; class Magnoliopsida; order Poales; family Poaceae; genus Echinochloa; species Echinochloa crus-galli. The sequence goes on from OAMR01000176.1 coordinate 1,144,419, forward strand.
TACAGTTTTATCTTTCTGGTTATCATAATATTCTTTATGCATCTAGCCATCTAGGGACCATTTCTCTTTTGTTTCTGGTTTCAGTATCGGTCCTTCAATATGCTCTGTTAGGAGCATGGAGGGTCAGACTATCAAAGTAGCGTGTTCATGCATAAATATCACTTTATATTGCTGATCTGTTAACCAAGGCTCTTTTTATTGATTGTTTCTGTTCTTCCTCTTGAATATGTGGAAACTCGTTTCGTATTTTCTCTGTATCCACCAACCACTTTTGATTTTTGAAGCTGTAAAAGTACTTCCTAACTTCTGTTGTTGAATAGTTGAGCCCTCATGCTCATTTGCTTGATCCTCCAGAAGTACCAGAACTGATACATGCATGCTTATGTGATTGCAGCTAATGTTTATCATCGCGATTTGAAGCCAAAGAATATATTGGCTAATGCCAACTGTAAACTTAAAATATGTGATTTTGGATTGGCAAGAGTGGCATTCAATGACACTCCTACAACAGTATTCTGGACGGTATGTAGGTTTTGGTAGACTGGATTCATATAGTACTTTGTTTACAGATTGTATTCATACTCTGTTCTACAAAAATTTCAGGATTATGTTGCTACAAGATGGTACAGGGCTCCTGAACTTTGCGGATCTTTCTTTTCTAAGGTAACCAATCTGCATTCCGCTATAGGGCTACTGAGCAGTGCTACTTTCTTTCAAAACATTCCTTATGCCAATGGTGAATAAGATGTGCTGTTTCATACTATGTCTTGTTCTGCAGCTCATCCTTCTATGCCCAGTGTTCATAGCTGAATGCGATTTTGTGTCAACCATTCACTTCATCTGATTTCCATTTATTTATTGCCAGTAGGCATACCAAGGGTGTTCTTTCCAAATTGTTTGTTTAGGAGCTTTCTTCTGCATAAGTTAATATTTTAAATAGCACTGCTACCTTCTAGTAGGTTTTACTTTCATTGGAAATCATAGTTAATCTGTAACAGTATTGTTTAGGTGTGCGGATTTAGCATTTACAGTATCATGCACTTCTGTTTTAGGGACTAGTGCTGAGTACGAGCGGTAAATGTTAGTTGTAATCATGTAACATGTTAGCTGTTAATTATCTCCTGCTTTGTTCTCTTTAAATTCATGTTTGTCTGTTGAATTAAAGGATGCTTATTTTCTTGTTCTATGCAGTATTCACCAGCTATTGACATATGGAGTATTGGTTGCATTTTTGCGGAGATCTTAACAGGGAAACCCTTGTTTCCTGGAAAAAATGTGGTCCACCAATTGGATTTGATGACCGATCTCTTGGGTACTCCGTCGCTGGATACAGTTTCCAGGGTATTCCTTCCGTTTCGTGCCTACTGTTCCATAGTAAATTATCTGCAACTGCAAGCACTGATCCTTTGGCTACTGCAGATTCGCAATGAGAAGGCAAGGAGGTACTTGACTAGCATGAGGAAAAAACAGCCAGTACCATTTTCTGAGAGGTTCCCTAAAGCAGATCCTGCTGCACTCAAACTTTTGCAGAGGCTTTTAGCATTTGACCCTAAGGATAGACCAACTGCTGAAGAGGCAAGTGTTTGACCTTTGGAGTCCGAAAATCGAATTTTGTGTTTCAGTTTGATTAATTCACTAACCATCGTTATGCCTTAAAATTCACTCCACTAATATTTTCTTAGTTGCTGATGTAATCAGGCATTGGCTGATCCATATTTTAAAGGCCTCGCAAAAGTAGAGAGAGAACCATCATGCCAGCCAATAACAAAAATGGAGTTTGAGTTTGAACGAAGAAAGGTGACCAAAGAGGATGTCAAGGAACTTATATTCCGGGAGATATTGGAGTATCATCCTCAACTTCTCAAGGATTACATGAATGGAACTGAAAAAACAAACTTTCTATATCCTAGGTATTTATTTGCATGTGAACTATCTTTTTTTTCATTTTTTTGTTATGTTATTCACACCTGCTACATGCCAATGAGGTTAATTCTTCCTAATTGTTATTATGCAGCGCTGTTGACAATTTCCGAAGGCAATTTGCTAACTTGGAGGAAAATGGAGGAAAGAGTGGGCCACAGATGCCATCATCAGACAGGAAGCATGTTTCCCTCCCAAGGTGGCAAACTTTTCCACTGTTCTCTTTCCATGACTTACACTGCTGTGTTCTGCATTTTGTTAAAGAAAAAGATTTGTGCGAATAAAATAAACTGGGTGCGATAGTTTCTTTGTTTCTCATGGCAGTAAAATGAACACCACATAGTTGCATGTTTAAAGGACTGACATTTGATATCTTATGATACTGTGAAATCAAAGGCCAGCAACTTCTCTACTTGTTGGATTATTTATTTAATTTTTTCTGTACTAATTAGAGATTGCTGGGAGTTGCCTGCTGACCTTTAATCTGCTATTTGCAGGACTACTACAGTTCATTCTAATCCAATCCCTCCAAATGGAACTTCCCAAGTTCCTCAAAGGATTCCAACAGGTGGTAATTTCCTCCCAAATAAAAAATATGTTGTACGTTCTTCAGACGCCAGCAATCTAATATAATTTTATTTTCTGAAAAAAA
>OAMR01000176.1:1152645-1166194 GCA_900205405.1 Echinochloa crus-galli
CTGCTTTGTTCTCTTTAAATTCATGTTTGTCTGTTGAATTAAAGGATGCTTATTTTCTTGTTCTATGCAGTATTCACCAGCTATTGACATATGGAGTATTGGTTGCATTTTTGCGGAGATCTTAACAGGGAAGCCCTTGTTTCCTGGAAAAAATGTGGTCCACCAATTGGATTTGATGACCGATCTCTTGGGTACTCCGTCGCTGGATACAGTTTCCAGGGTATTCCTTCCGTTTCGTGCCTACTGTTCCATAGTAAATTATCTGCAACTGCAAGCACTGATCCTTTGGCTACTGCAGATTCGCAATGAGAAGGCAAGGAGGTACTTGACTAGCATGAGGAAAAAACAGCCAGTACCATTTTCTGAGAGGTTCCCTAAAGCAGATCCTGCTGCACTCAAACTTTTGCAGAGGCTTTTAGCATTTGACCCTAAGGATAGGCCAACTGCTGAAGAGGCAAGTGTTTGAACTTTGGAGTCCAAAAATCGTATTTTGTGTTTCAGTTTGATTAATACACTAACCATCGTTATGCCTTAAAATTCACTCCACTAATATTTTCTTGGTTGCTGATGTACATAATCAGGCATTGGCTGATCCATATTTTAAAGGCCTCGCAAAAGTAGAGAGAGAACCATCATGCCAGCCAATAACAAAAATGGAGTTTGAGTTTGAACGAAGAAAGGTGACCAAAGAGGATGTCAAGGAACTTATATTCCGGGAGATATTGGAGTATCATCCTCAACTTCTCAAGGATTACATGAATGGAACTGAAAAAACAAACTTTCTATATCCTAGGTATTTATTTGCATGTGAACTATCGGTTTTTTTTTTTCATTTTTTTGTTCTGTTATTCACACCTGCTACATGGCAATGAGGTTAATTCTTCCTAATTGTTATTATGCAGCGCTGTTGACAATTTCCGAAGGCAATTTGCTAACTTGGAGGAAAATGGAGGAAAGAGTGGGCCACAGATGCCATCATCAGACAGGAAGCATGTTTCCCTCCCAAGGTGGCAAACTTTTCCACTGTTCTCTTTCCATGACTTACACTGCTGTGTTCTGCATTTTGTTAAAGAAAAAGATTTGTGCGAATAAAATAAACTGGGTGCGATAGTTTCTTTGTTTCTCATGGCAGTAAAATGAACACCACATAGTTGCATGTTTAAAGGACTGGCATTTGATATCTTGTGATACTGTGAAATCAAAGGCCAGCAACTTCTCTACTTGTTGGATTATTTGTTTAATTTTTTCTGTACTAATTAGAGATTGCTGGGAGTTGCCTGCTGACCTTTAATCTGCTATTTGCAGGACTACTACAGTTCATTCTAATCCAATCCCTCCAAATGGAACTTCCCAAGTTCCTCAAAGGATTCCAACAGGTGGTAACTTCCTCCCAAATAAAAATATGTTGTACGTTCTTCAGACGCCAGCAATCTAATATAATTTTATTTTCTGAAAAAAATTCCAGCTAGACCAGGAAGAGTGGTTGGCCCAGTAATTCCTTATGAGAACCTGACTGCTGTTGATCCGTACAGCCAACGAAGAGTGGCTAGGAATCCAGTACTTCCTCCACCCACATCTAACATATCAGCATACACTTACCACCGGAAGTCTGACAACTCAGACAGAGAGCTCCAACAGGAGCTTGAAAAAGATCGCATGCAGCACCAGCCAGCACAGCGGTTCATGGATGCCAAGGTAGTGCCACAGATGTCTCCAGACTTGAGGTCCTCCTACTACATGCCGAAGGGTGTCCCGAAAGCTGATGTTGTGGAAAGAGCTGCTTTGCAGTCCAGCATGATTCATGGAATTTCCCCTTTTAATGGCATCGCTGCTGTTGGAGCTGGAGGGGGCTACAATAAGGTCAATGCAGTTCAATATGGAGTTTCTAGGATGTACTAGTAGTTGCATTGGCCATCTCCAAAATCCTCAGCTGAGTTGAATAACATGGCAGAGCGAAAAGATGTCGGCATTAAAGAACTGCCTTGCAGGCTCTATGAGCCAAGAGAGAGCACGGATCTAGGATCCAGGATCAAGGAGGACATGCGATGTCTGAAATTAGATGTCGGGAAAATAGCATTCATCATGCTGTCCCTTTGATCCAGCTTGTCGAAAATGGAATGCCATTACCCCACAAAAAGAACAAAAAAAGAAGAAAAGGACAATGCCATCAATTATTTGCTGCTGATAAGAGTAGAAGAGGGGAAAGAGAGGATTACAGGGAAATCTATGTACTTTGCAAGAAAGGAAACATGTGGAATAAAGATGGTGAGCTTCTGTATATACAGTGACTTGATCTATGTACTACTGCTGGTGACAGCAGCTTCTTTAATTGAACGCTGTGATATTTTTGTGTACGTTTAGCTCTGTAATATCATAGTAGCAAAGCCAATTGCCAGGTCGATAGGGCAAATTTAGATTGATAATAACAGTTGGCTTAATTTCCCCCCAGTCCTTTCATTTTTAGGAATGTAATTTAGTTTAGACATTAAGCATCTATCCCCCGTTCCCTTTATCGAGTTTTATTGTCATTCCGTGATGTTTCTAAGGCTATGGATCGGACTGGAGCTATATTAAGTGTGAAACAACAATGCTTACGCTTTCTTAAGCATATGAAAAACCTAAGCTTACCTTTCTCTTCCTATGAAGGTGCCAGAGCACATATTATTCCAGGCTTTGAAAAACCTAAGCTTACCTTTCTCTTCCTATGAAGGTGCCAGAGCACATATTATTCCAGGCTTTCGATGCTTGGCACTTGCACTAACACCTTCAATTTTGTTAGTTGCAAGTTTTGGCCGCGGTAGCATATTTCTTATTTAAGACTAGCGAAATAGAATAATGGACTGAAAAGGTTTTGGACGTTTGTTTTTTTAGAAGTTAAGTTTCAATTAAGAGTTTGGAGATTGCCTCTTGAGATTGGAAGTTTGGAGATGTTTTTGAAACAGTTACATGAGAGAATCTCTTGCGACTTTGCGAGGTGGTAGCGCGCTTGAATTTGTGCAGACAATCAATATTAGGAATGAAAGCTTCCTTTTATATTGGTATTGGGTTGACCAAAACTCACCCAAACGAAAGTCCGGATTTCAATGTACGATTAGCGAAAAGAAAATCAACTACTGATATACACTTCACCGTGCATTGGGTGAGACACCGCTATGCTAGCTAATGTGGCAACTAGTTACCTATTAAACAGTGTCCCTGACGTTCTATGAATAATTTTCCTATTGAACATGGTGTACTCGTCATTGCTTCCATGTCACTGTGCAAACAGGGATAATGTGACAATACAACCGTGAAGTAGCCCGTAACAGAGCAATTCTGCGTGATACTTCACCTCGTCCAGTTACTCAAAATTTCTTCTTCGCGTGATGAAATAATACAGCGCCTTCACAGACAAACAGTCATCATAGTATCGAACTTAAGCCACACTGCAAGAACACGAAGAAGAAACTTTGCAAAGAGGTTCACTTTCAGTCTTTCATTTCCAATAGCATTCTATGTACAAAGTAACAAAACAAAAACAAAATTGGGGATATGTACAATTCTAAGAAATTGCCCCTTGCACCAAAACTCTTCGTCCTATGAAACCAACTTGCTGTAAAGAGAAAATCAAGTCCCGACGACGAGTCCAGTTAACTTGTCATGTAGGTTCTTGTTCCACTATGTGAGCAAACAAGACTAATCCTAAAACTTATTCGTAAACTTCAGCAACTATCTATCATGTTGCCGAACTTCTTGGCAATGATAGGCCGGACATCATCTGCGACAGCAAGTGTCTCCAGGAAAGGGATCAAGTGAGGTAACGCCTTGTCTGTGGGGTTGTTATACCAACTCTCTATTGGTATACCATTGTTCACTTGGAGCTGGAACACCTGATAAACGCAGAGAATAATTTAGATAAACAAGTAAATAGAACATATAAACAAGTTTGCATATATTACCATAATAAACAAATAGATAGAACATGTTTCACAGTGTAATCACGACTGCTAACAGTGTAATCACGACTGCTCGATCAAGAACAGAGAAGAATCTATCATAGCAGTTTTACCTGTGGTGTGTTGTCAATTATGGCAACCTTTGCAAGGTCAACTCCAACAACTGTCAGATCTTTTGTATAGCCGCAATCTGTGAATAGACATGATTCCCGGAAAAAACGCTTGGAGAAAAGTTTGTTCTCTGGATCAAGCATGTCAAGTAACTGGTTTGCGTAAACACTTTGGCTGGCTGTGAATATCACAACCTCAAACATCTCAGCCATCTTTTGGAGGAACATGTGAACATGTGGTCTCTTTTTCACATACACCACATGCTCTTTCATATCATAAAACACAGTAAAGGTGAAATCAGCGTCATCACATTGCTCCATAGTTGAATGAACAAGAGTTTCTGCATTAAAAGAAAAAAAAATAATATGTTAAGGTCATGAAATGATTTCATTTAAGAATAACTTCTAATCTTCTATCATGCTTAGCAGCATACCATCCAAATCAAGTACAAGAGTGACCTTCCTGGTTCCTTGCTCTTTTGTTGCAGGAGCAGCATTTGAATTCAACTCGGCAAAATCAACAAGATCTGGTAAATCCTCCTCGGATAGGTGTGGGTTAAGCCACTCTAACACCTCAGAGTTACTAAAGCACAAATCCACCTCTGATGAGGATTGCTTATTATCAATACTGGCTTCTGTGGTGTTCTCAATAAGTGGGAATACTCCACATCTGCTGCTTACGTTCATCAGTGCATCAATTGACACAACTTCGTCACATAATCCAGCATAACTAGGCAAAAGATCAGCTGGATTATCCAACAAGAAACGAAAATCATCGTCTGAACCGTAAACGTCCAGCAGGCTGCAACATTGATTTGCATCCCAGCTTGCATCATGATCGCTAACAGCACAAAAATTATGGGCTGAATAATCTACACCATCATCTGCATACTCTGTAATAGAAAATAATAAATGAATTATGGAAAATTTAACTGATAATAACTTGTGCTTTTGTAAAGGAAATGAGCCATGCCCCAGCTAGTGACTTTATGACATTATCTTCTTTATTTAAATGATCCCTGGTTGAGTTGGTGGGGCCTTCTGCACAAGTATGGTATGTTTGGTGTGCTTCACTAACTAAATTAGAAGTATGCCATTCCAGAAGCATGCACCAGCACAAATTTAACAGTAGAATTTTTGCTTTATGCTGGTGAGAGACCTTCAAGCAACTCGTGCAACATGCCACAGAAGAAATAGACCACTGATGAAACATTAATTTGATTCATGGGCCTCATGCATATAACTAGATAATGTGGAAATTAAAAACGTGGATGAACGATGCAACAAAGCTCAATTTGCAGCCATGGCATAACAAACCATTTGAGGATATAATGTGATTAATCACAACAACATAGACAATCTTTGTCCTAACCAAGTTGGATAGCCTACATAACATAGTTCATTAATTGCCCAAATTTAATAGATGTTGACACCATTGAATTTCAGTTAATTCCTGGTTTTACATGTCCCATTTTTAGAAATCTCGACAGCATTGAATTTCAGTTAATTTTTGGATCGCAGAATCTATAACCTCATATCACATATGCTGCATTGACTAGGTGTGCATATAAAATTAAAAGCAGCAAAAGTTCTCTTTTATAGATCTGTGTTCCCAGTTCCATTCCGATATTTAATGCCAACATACATAATCATTGTAGGGAAAAGGAATATGTACCTTTCTCAATATAATTTACATGTAACAGAGACTCATTGTCGACGTAATTAGCAGAGGAATCAGCCTCTGAATTCGGTGAAATTACCACTTCAGATGTTAAATCCTGAAAATCACAAGGACAACCTTAGGTTCCAAGACAAGCTGATATGAAGTTTGGGACCCCAAAAGGAAATCAAACAGCACAGTCAACACAAAATAATAAAGCACATGAAATCTTCAATGATTACTTAGGTCAAACTCCAACGATGGCAAACATCCATTAATCATTTACTTACAGCATTATAGCAAAACCATGTGATAACAAGCATCAGGCAAGTGCAACAGTTACATCTCAATCAGTTGCAATGTTTCATATGTTACACATCATCTACAACCTTTTTCACAGGCTCAATCAACACGGAAATCGAGGTTGGAAACTGAGTTGAGAACTTATTAGTGAGGACTAGGATGAATAAAGTATTCATGCAATCATTTCTGAATATAAAATGAAGATAAATTATGATTTTCACATCTATTTGGAATAATAAAAGCAAATATTCAGAGTCTGTAATGAAACATCTAAGCACCCAAGTGATTGCATAAAAACTTTATGCTAGTGAACAATTTGATCCTTAGACTGTCGAAACAAAAAATAGGCCACAATCATTAATAAAGTGGAAATTATGAAGTCAAATCCAGGACAAGTGCACAATAAGTTATATCTGTGATAAATATGAGATTGGATGCTGGAGCACCTTGAGCACACTAACAGATTTCCCTCCACGAAGATCATGCAAGCAAGAAGCTTCCATCACCCCAATATCCTGGTCAGCAAGCTGAATAGTTGGATCTGACTCTGCGAATAAGGAGATCGTGTCAATCCACACATAAACACATGTTTAATGCTATTGCTAACATACAGTCACTAACAGTTCGTGGTGTAAATATATGTTTCCAACTTACATGTGAGAAACCAATTTGAAAAGAGCAAATTATCAAGCGAGTGTCTATATTGAGATCACTTACCATCTTGACCTTTATCAGATGAGTTCAACACAGCTGACTGTTCTAACTCACTGACATGAAAATGCGAAATTTTCATGGATTTAACCGTCTTGGTGCTGAACTCATTAGCAAAATCAGTATCATCAAACATTCTCTTCATTCTCAAAGCAGGCATCTTGATCCGTGCACTTGTTCAGCGAGTCAAAACTCTGTGCATCCAGTAGAAAGTTAGAAAAAGGTCAGTTGGTGCATACTTGAGTAAAGACATTTATGCCAAATTGTCAGCTTTTAAGCTAATATTGTGTCATGCCACTAGTAATTTGTGTTGCAAACAGGACTAACCGTCGTGAATCTCATCAAAGTTTTAAACAACAAAATACCACATCAAAGTTCTATAACATCATACATCTACTCACACTTTAATGTCCTATAAACTTGTCCAACATGGTCAGTGCCACTCTGACCAGGGCCAAACATGTGAAAGATAATAAAAGCGAAATTTACAATAACCTACCAAAAAAGGCACTGCCTTTGAACAAAGATAGAGGCATTTTCACACAGTTTCTACTCTTCTATCACATCTTTCTGCAAGTGTCCTGCTGCATACGCAAAAACTGTCACCTTTTAACAGCTAAAAGCGGTAACTGTAAAACGGTTCAGTTAATACACAAGATTTCTTCAAATGTGTGGAAAATATCGCACAACTCTAGACACATTAGGAAGAGGTTTATTAGTATTTTTTGCTGCAACAGATGTTAAGGGCATAAGAGACTGCATGTAAGCAACAGGATAGCCTGGTAAACTTGCAAGATCATATGTGCTAAGTACTAGACATCTAATAGACAGATACCCCCAAATTCCATGAAGCATTCAGTAACAAGGCGAGATGGCGTTAGACCAACACAAGACAGTTTAATTTGGTAATTTCATCCTAGGATAATCATTTCCATCAAATTGCCCCCAATTTACTACCCAAAAGACCGTTTTCTTAACTAAAAACATGAAATTTCAGCGAAGAAGCCCTGGAACACCCAGATCGCCTCTGTGTGCCCTAGAAACGCACAAATTTTCGAGTCAACTGAGAGATTTAGCTCGAAATTAGACGCTCCCTTCTGCGAACAAGGCACGGTTCCATCGAAAACAAAGGAACGAGAGAAACCAAAGCAACCCAAGTTCCCCAAGCCGAGAAAACAAAATCCCCCAGAATCAGACCCCACGGATGGGAGCAAGCAAGGATCTCAAGACTATGAACCCAGCGAAGCCCCCGAAGCAACAAAACCCCGCATATTTCGAACCGAATCACCGTCCCCCCAACTTTCAAATTCACCGAAAAATTTCGCGAAACCCCAAACCCCCAAATCAAGAGAAGCGAATCCCCACAGCATCGCCCGTAAAAACCCTAGAGCGCAAGCCCACCACGCGGCACGCCGAACTCCAAACCTAAATTGGACCGAATCGAGCATAGCTACCGGTTGCTACAGCTTCCCCCATCTAGCTAGACCAAGACAACGGATCGAATTCCACGCGTAGGGAACCTGAAGCTTACCGAAATGATACTCGAGGTCGCAGCAGGCAGCTCTCTCTCTCTCTCTCTCTCTCTCTCTCTGGAGCGGAGGAGGAGGAGAGAGGAGAGGGGGAGGAAACCTGTGCGCGGAGGCGGAGAAGGCAGAACCCAAATCGCGAGGGGGGAGAATTATGAGGGGTCGGTCTCTGGTTTGGTAGCGGAGGTATTTGCTCTTGTAGCCCCATTCCCCAAACCCGCGTCCTAAACCATCACTGACCGGTGGCCCCGATGCGTGTCCGGGACCCACACGCCAGTCTCACAACACGGCGCCGTGCCGCGCGCCGCGAGTTCGATGGCCTGCGTACGTGCCACACTTCGCTACCTGTCCAGCGTACTGCGGCAATTTTGCTCACCCCCACTAACCAGTGGGGCCCGCGAGCTGTGGGGCCAAGCAGTCAGTGGGGTTGGGTCCGTCGAGTCGCGTGGGTTGGGGATCACGGCGGTGAGGGGCTCGCTTGCCGGGCTGCGGCTGGGGAGGGGGAGGGAGGGAGGGCTGTCAGGGCCGACATGTCATTGGGGGGAGACGAGAGGGAGAGGAAGGTTGCGTGTCGGGGTTGGTGAAGGGGGAAGGTCAAGTCAATGCTGGGGCGCACGTGGACGGGTGAGATCGGGTGCTCGGGTGAGTGGCCGTATCCGGGCCGTTGATGCCTCAGGGGACCGGGGTCTGAGTCATCGGTTTGGTCCTCTCCTCTCGCGCCGCACGGCACCCTGCCGGCAGGAAAGATAGGCGGCGGGTGCCTCGCTCCGTAGGCCGTCGCGCACTCGCGCTTCGCACTGTTTGGAATGCTGTGTTATTTCTCAGTTTGAAGTATGGGTAATTTGCGTAGTTTGAAACAATAACAATTAGATAGGTTAGTTGTAAATCATCTTGGTTCAAAACTCGAGCAATGTACCGCCCTGTTCGTTTAAATTGTTTCCAGCGAGTCAACATTGTTTTTCTCCAGCAAAAACCAGCGCCAGCCACCAGCCACCAACCAGTGTTTTTCTCTCAGCAAAAATCAGCGCCAGCCACCAGCCAAGCGAACAGGACGAGTGTGAAATGGTTTCCAGATAGAGGAGCATCCTCCGGCAACCTCGTGCCATTCTTACGCCTACAAAAACTACTTATTCGAGGTTTTTCGGGTACTATTGTTATTGCTCAGAAGTGAGCATTAGACAAGAGCAGGCAAGATCCATCCATCCTAAATATTACAAGCAGATAACAGTATTCTAGTCATTATCTAAAAAACAGTATTCTAGCAGCATGATCGCATCATGTGGTCAACATATAAACACGGTCATCATAATAGTTACAATTACAATCGTTCAAGGTAGCAGACTAGCAGTCATCCTCAGCACAATCATCTTTCCTCCAAAAGCTCATCCAGCGTTTTTCCTCACCTAATGCACCCACAGTTTTTGCTCTCTCAGGCCTTGTTTAGTTCTCAAAAGTTTCTAAAAAGCAATTCCCAAATACACAATGCAAAAAGAAGATTCCCCATCACATCAAAATGTCATAACATGCATGGAATACTAAATATAGATAAAATAAAAAACTAATTGCACAGTTTTGTTGTATTATGCGAGACGAACATTTTGAGCCTAATTAATCAATTTTTAGACAATTTTTCGCATATACAAACGAAAATGCTACAGTGACACAATAATTATGAAGTGAAATCTATCTCCCAAATTCATCCTCCCAAATTTACATCTCCCAAATTCATCCTCCTAAATTTACATCTTAGGGGGTGTTTAGTTCCTGGAAAAATATAAAAAGTGAAGTGAAAAAGTCACATCGGACACTGTAGCAATTTTCGTTTGTTTGTGGTAAATATTATCCTACCATGACCTAACTAGGCTTAAAAGATTCGTCTCGTCGTGTACATCAAAATCATGTAACTAGTTTTTTTATTTAACCACGTTTAGTACTCCATGCATGAGGAGAGAGATTTAATGTGATAGATGAATAGCGAAGTTTGGAGAGAGAACTTTTAGAAATTTGATGATGTGACCGGGAACTAAACAGCGCCTTAATCATTTGCTGGATGCATTTGAGCGAGATCGACTTCTCTTAGGCCACTGAGCCGTGCCTTGCCAGCACACGGCTGGAGAGCCGATTCAGCTCGCTCGCTCCGGCAAGAAGAAACTCGCTTGCGCGTTCCGAGACACCACGGCAAGAAACAAACACATTTTTTGTTAGCATTGCAAGCGGCGGCCCAAAAATCGAACCACTCGAGAATGCGAAGATACCGTCACGCGGCCGTGTGATTTCTGCAGCTCTCTCCGTCCTAGCGGGCCAGGTTGCTTATTCTCACGTCCTCAAAAGCTCGGGCCAGGCCAACATAACATTTCGAGACGGGCTTTCTTTTTGTGGACGTAGTCGCACGTCGAGAGCTCAGCCCAACTTGAAAGAGAAAAAAAAAATGAAGGGCAGCTTTCTTCGTCCAGTCAAATTACGCACTTGGCAAATACTATGTCACAAGCGTCCTGGGAGAAAACTTGTTTATGGAGAAAAAAAGGTTTCATCAGAGACACGAGCAAATTAGCAAATATCTTTAAACAAAGAGGCGAACCAAGAACATGTCAGCCGCCTTCCGAAATGACATGCACTCACGGGTGCGGAGGAGCATTCTCATTACATAAGCATGCTCATACATTTCAGCATTTTCTACCTCACCCTAATATGCTTAGCAAAAAAAATCATTCTAATATGCCCACCACGACTCACCGAGCATTCAGCTTTTCAAGATAGCGTTCCGGTCCCAAAGGCACAGCCGACCATGCAACCTTTATCCGCAATGCGCCGTACCTGCTTACTGTACGGTATGCTGTGTCACATGAACTGAGCTTCGGGCTGAAAGTAGCACGATAACTGATCTTGCCGACCTTATCATCCCCCAACGACACCTTAATCTCAAGCTTCTGGCCCTCTTCCTTTGACACAGCCAGCACCGAGTTTCCCAAAGGAATAGACTCCTCCCCAGCAGGCACTTCATCATCCAACTTACCATTGAAAAGAACTACCTTGCAGAACTTTTCATTGATGGCAATTACCTTCGCATGAAGATTGTTAACTGATCTATTGATGATCTCAACACTAACTACAGCCTCAACCGCATGCCAAATTACTGCATATGTGACCCGAGTTGCACCATGTACTCCAGGAACCACATCACTGAAAATTCCAGGCCTCATTTCCATGCATTGCCATGAGATGTAACCTCTGCCAACCTCTTTCTCTTCTGAGTACTCTGAATCTTTGGTGCTAAGATCTAAGAATATGTCTACTTCATCAATGATCTGGAGGATGTGACATGGTCTGCATAGACTAACGACCGCCTGAAGGCCATACAAAAATAGCTAGTAAAGTTTTATCACAAGCTTGCCCAAACAAATAAATGAATTAGTGATGTTTGAAACCAAAAATAGAAATGAAGTGTGTCAAATCAATAAGTTTGGATCAGGATTTCCACCTACATATGTTAGCACCCACATGATTACCAAAATATTCTTTTATATTGATAAGAATAATGCCTATTATAAATCTGTGCTTGCAATTTTTAGTGACCAAGTTCTGAATAACCAGCCAGACAGACTAGACCAAGTTAAAAGGATTGTAAAGTTTAAACTTAATACTTCAGGATGCCTATGAAAAGTGCTTAATGGGAGATTAATAACACTGTAAAGTCACAAGATTTACATCCTTTCTCTCGTACAAGGTAATATGTAACTAAGTAACACAGTTGGAAAAGTTTAGTAACCTTTTCGTCTAGTAGCTCACAGTTGTTGTTGTCCCTGTCATAGAAAGATAGGTAATCACCCCGATAGTTTCTAGAAAGTATTTTGCCAAACATAAATTTTCCAGCACCTTCAACAATTTTGACAGAAATTAACTGGACAAGAGCACCCGTATCTGACCATTCTCCCTCCGGAAAATTTGTGAAAAGGGATATGCCATGACTACCTGGTATACAAAGGGAGGAAATGCATCAGAAGCATGAGAAGGTAGATAGTGCATAGTACCATGAAACAACATGATGAAAAAGAACAACAATAGAAGTTGGGCAATTAATTTTTTAGTCTATGCAATCTATACATGTGAGATTGCTAATAGACATAGAACCAAGAATACAACAACAAATATGTCAAAAGTAACACTTACTTTGTTCACCAAATTCTATTGCAACCTGATCAATTTCGTCTCGATACTCCGGCCTTCGCTTCAAGTGAGCAACACGGCTGTCATAATAATCATAATCACCTTCAATGTCATCATCATCGTCCTCACAATCATCATCAGTCACAAAATCACCAACGACCAGCAAAGTCCCACATTCTCCAATGTTTTCATCCTCCAATTGCTGCCCCGGTGCACCAGCATCAGCGATGTCTTTCTCTTTATTAGAAAACTCGTCTGGATTGATGAAGGTCCGCTGCCGTTTCGGCTCTCTAGCTTCGACGAGATCCATGATAGCCAAGTCGCCGAGATGATCTGTCAGGAATCTGGCGATCGACCTGAAATATCGGGGAGATTTATTTCATATACCCGACCACAATTTATTAGGTCTGTCTATATTTCAAACGCTCATTCATACCCCAACCCTAGGATCAAGGTTCCGCACAGCAAGAAGGGAAGAGAAAGGGCAGCGTACTAGTGGATAACCTTCACCAGTGAAGCGCAGATTAAGACCTCACCAAGTCGCCGCCGCTGCAGACGGCGAGGAACCGCGACGTGAGCCTGAGCCACTACGGATCGGATTGAGAGATCGAGAGAGGAAAGTTTGGGGGCAGAGGAAGTTGTACAATTTATTCTTTTAGTCATTTTTTCAAAATAAACCCTCATGGCTCTGTAAAATTCGGTGGATCCCAAACTAGGCAAAGTTTCAACGAGTGATGCCGTCACTTCTTGCATTAGTCCTCAGCATATTCTTTGGAGATTATACGCATATGCAATTATGCGAACGATAGCACGAAAAAACTGTTTGCATATGTTGGCTTGCAGGATGGCAATGCCACCCTTTCTTTTTTTTGGTTTCTTTTGTGTGTTTTGTATCAAATCTGAATGCCAACCTTGTTTTTCTTTGGTATACGTTACATGCACAGACACCAAAAGTAAGAAAAATAGTGGAGTATCTGCCTCTGCTAGCAAATTGTATTATCCTGAAAGGTTTGAAGATCTCATGAAAAGAAAATTATCCATGTGCTCCTTCAGGTACACGATTATGAAGACCAGTTGAAGAGCAAGTTTTTACAGTCAATCACCGTGCAACCTGCTAGTAAAGACGACCACCAAACAATA
>OAMR01000176.1:1166413-1181897 GCA_900205405.1 Echinochloa crus-galli
GAGGATTTGATGGACCACAATTGGACCAGAGGGCTTTGGCCGTATGAACACAGTGAAAGAGATGGCTGAATTTGTGGTGTTGTGGGACGTGGTTCATGACAAACAGTTTACAGAGCAGGAGGATCAGATTGTTTGGAGATGGTCTCCCAATGGTGCTTACTCTTCAAAGTCTGCATATTTGGCGCAGCTCCAAGGCACATATACCACTTATGACGGACAATCAATTTGGCACACTCACGCTGAAGGGAAAGTCAAGTTCTTCGCGTGGCTGATGGTACAAAGCAAGATTTTGACAGCTGATAAGCTGATGGCGCGTAACTGGCCGTGTGAATTGGAATGTCCTCTCTGCGATCAAGCCATGGAAACTGCAAAGCATCTGTGCCCTCATTGTTGCTACTCAAAGGAGGTCTGTCTATTGGTAAGCAACTGGGCAGGATTACAACTTCAGTTTCAAGACAATGATGAAGAAGATTTGTAGGATTGGTGGACTAGGAACTTAGCACCACTGACAACGAAGCAAAGAAAATCGACAGCATCTATCCTTATGTACAAGGTTTGGCAAATATGGAAGGAGAGAAATAGATGTGTCTTCGAAGGCAAAGCTCTGTACCATGAAACAACATGATGAAAAAGAACAACAATAGAAGTTGGGCAATTAATTTTTTAGTCTATGCAATCTATACATGTGAGATTGCTAATAGACATAGAACCAAGAATACAACAACAAATATGTCAAAAGTAACACTTACTTTGTTCACCAAATTCTATTGCAACCTGATCAATTTCGTCTCGATACTCCGGCCTTCGCTTCAAGTGAGCAACACGGCTGTCATAATAATCATAATCACCTTCAATGTCATCATCATCGTCCTCACAATCATCATCAGTCACAAAATCACCAACGACCAGCAAAGTCCCACATTCTCCAATGTTTTCATCCTCCAATTGCTGCCCCGGTGCACCAGCATCAGCGATGTCTTTCTCTTTATT
The DNA here is from genome assembly GCA_900205405.1 of Echinochloa crus-galli. Taxonomy (NCBI): domain Eukaryota; kingdom Viridiplantae; phylum Streptophyta; class Magnoliopsida; order Poales; family Poaceae; genus Echinochloa; species Echinochloa crus-galli. Next base: position 1,167,404 of record OAMR01000176.1, read on the forward strand.
AGAAAACTCGTCTGGATTGATGAAGGTCCGCTGCCGTTTCGGCTCTCTAGCTTCGACGAGATCCATGATAGCCAAGTCGCCGAGATGATCTGTCAGGAATCTGGCGATCGACCTGAAATATCGGGGAGATTTATTTCATATACCCGACCACAATTTATTAGGTCTGTCTATATTTCAAACGCTCATTCATACCCCAACCCTAGGATCAAGGTTCCGCACAGCAAGAAGGGAAGAGAAAGGGCAGCGTACTAGTGGATAACCTTCACCAGTGAAGCGCAGATTAAGACCTCACCAAGTCGCCGCCGCTGCAGACGGCGAGGAACCGCGACGTGAGCCTGAGCCACTACGGATCGGATTGAGAGATCGAGAGAGGAAAGTTTGGGGGCAGAGGAAGTTGTACAATTTATTCTTTTAGTCATTTTTTCAAAATAAACCCTCATGGCTCTGTAAAATTCGGTGGATCCCAAACTAGGCAAAGTTTCAACGAGTGATGCCGTCACTTCTTGCATTAGTCCTCAGCATATTCTTTGGAGATTATACGCATATGCAATTATGCGAACGATAGCACGAAAAAACTGTTTGCATATGTTGGCTTGCAGGATGGCAATGCCACCCTTTCTTTTTTCTTTCTTTCTTTTTTCTGGTTTCTTTTGTGTGTTTGTATCAAATCTGAATGCAACCTTGTTTTCTTTGGTATACGCTATATTACATGCCCAGACACCAAAAGTAAGAAAAATAGTGTGAGTATCTGCCTCTGCTATCAGATTGTATTATCCTGAAAGGTTTGAAGATATCATGAAAAGAAAATTATCCATGTGCTGCTTCAGGTACACGATTGTGAAGACCAGTTGAAGAGCAAGTTTTGCAACCTGCTAGTAAAGACGACCACCAAACAATACCCGCATTATCTTGAAACAACTGAAGCGCAGAGCTGCATAGTTTTTCAGAACTTTTGGCTGCAAAGCTAACCTGCTAAAGGATTCAGCAAAAATTCAATATATGAAGAGGCCCGGAAGAATTAGAGTGGATTCAAAGAATGACAAGGCTTGAAGTGATTTCAACGCTGCATAATGGTCTCAACCTGAATGGCCGTGTGCCGTGTGCGCAGGTTCAGTTTTGCACAAACCTGACAGGCTAGATTTTCTTTCCACCCCGCTAAACTGCATGCATGTGACTCACTGACGGGCATCAATCGCTGTCTGCCTGTCTCGCTGAAGACGAAGCCATAGTCTGTGAGGGGGAGCCGTGCTTGCATTGGCCGTTCGTTATCCCAAAGCTCAGCAGAAGCATTGCAGCAGTGCAGATTCGGAGATCTAATGATCTATATTCAAGAGGTGTTTGTGTTATGATCCGATTTGTTAGGGAGCAATAGGTGACATGTATCAATTTCGCTTTTTGTTGTACTTGTACCCTTTTTGGGATCTGTTACATCCATCAATATGTTAATATACCCGCGCCCGACGGCCAGAACAACATCATCGTCGGCGGCGCCAACATGGAGGGCTGAATGCGTGGGGGTCGGCGCAGAGGACCTGGAATTGATCCGAAAGGCCGGCATGTTGCCGCTGCATAGGAAGGTACCCGATTGGATGAACGTGCAGACTGCCCAGGTGCTTACTTTAGCTATCCCTTGGATTGGTTTGGTACACGGTACCTTTGAACGATTTTCATCGCACTAGATCGGATGTTGTAACAATTCATTCTTAGTGGACTGAACCGGAAAGACCTTGGGTAGGAACGGTAACATCTTGTGATGCAGTGGATCGCCAACTATTCAGGGCTAGCACAGTAGTTAGTATTCGAAATGGTAATCGGGCTCAGTTTTTTGAAAGCTCATGGATTGATGGAAGAGCTCCAATAGACATAGCTCCAAATCTGTACAAACTTGCATGGAGGAAGCACAAAACAGTGAGAGAGGATTTGATGGACCACAATTGGACCACGGGGCTTTGGCGTATGAACGCAGTGGAAGAGATGGCTGAATTTGTTGTGTTGTGGGACTTGGTTCATGACAAACAGTTTACAGAGCAGGAGGATCAGATTGTTTGGAGATGGTCTCCCAACGGTGCTTACTCTTCAAAGTCTGCATATTTGGCGCAGCTCCAAGGCACATATACCACTTATGACGGACAATCAATTTGGCACACTCACGCTGAAGGGAAAGTCAAGTTCTTCGCGTGGCTGATGGTACAAAGCAAGATTTTGACAGCTGATAAGCTGATGGCGCGTAACTGGCCGTGTGAATTGGAATGTCCTCTCTGCGATCAAGCCATGGAAACTGCAAAGCATCTGTGCCCTCATTGTTGCTACTCAAAGGAGGTCTGTCTATTGGTAAGCAACTGGGCAGGATTACAACTTCAGTTTCAAGACAATGATGAAGAAGATTTGTAGGATTGGTGGACTAGGAACTTAGCACCACTGACAACGAAGCAAAGAAAATCGACAGCATCTATCCTTATGTACAAGGTTTGGCAAATATGGAAGGAGAGAAATAGATGTGTCTTCGAAGGCAAAGCTCTACCACCTGATCAAGTTCTCCATCTCATCCAGGGAGATCTTAATTTGCGACGCTGAGAGCTTGTGGGAACCCGGAGTTGGGTTAGAGTATCTCCCTGTATCTCATGTATTGTTGTATGAGTTTTCTACTTTTATGTAATATCCATTCTAATGTAACCTAAAAACTAAAACTTCTTCTCCTTGCTTAAATGAAGTAGCAGTGTTCCTGCTTTAATTTTAAAAAAAAAACAATTCATTCTTAGCTTGGTACTGTTTGGTTGACAAAGAAGTGAGGATTTGATAGAGGTTTTAATGGTTTGTAAGGTTGATTGCTTTTTAGTTAGATTCTGAAATTTGGGAGAGGAGGTAGTACTTTTAGTTCAGTGATTAGGTGGTTTGGTCAATGCAAGTAAATTAACCAATAACATATAGCTTGGTAGTGTTTTTGGTAACAACACTGGGTTCTATTCTTTTTACTCAAGTATGTTGCACAGCACAACACCTTCCCTGTCAAAAAAAAAAAACCGTAAAAACTTGTAAGCTCCAAGCTTGTTGGGGTTTCATAGAGATAAAACCCAACACGAGACACCAATAAAGTGGTCCTAGATAAGTTATTTTGATGGCATATGTCATTTCAACTGAAATGATAATGGTTCATACTTTGCTAGGCGCTGTTTGAGGGAGAGAATTGAAGGTTTACAGTTAGGTTGTTTGCGTTTTCATTTAGTATTTGCAATTTCGGAAGATAATATAGTAGGTTCATTTAACATAATTATTAACATAATTATACATTGTTTAGTCAATATAAGTACATTTGCCGATACCATCTAGCTTGGTAGCGTTTTTGGCAACATTGATGGGAGAACACTTCATTGCATCTCTTCAGATATGGATATAGCTATTTCAGCGATCTCCTCTGGCATTATCACATCAGTATAGATTTATTGGTTGATTTGCAGATGTTCTTTTCAATTTTGGTCTGAGATCTGAAGGGAATAGCTCAAAAACATTTAGGTGATTATGGGAAAGAAAATAGGCATGTGGTTCATGAGGTGCTCAGGGCGCACCTTGTTCTCCAGTGTATTTACTTAGCGCTTTATAGTCGTATTTTATAATTTTAGTCTTGCTTTGTATTTTTTTGGACTTTGTTTTTAAAAATGTTGATGGTAACCATGTTGTGCTAATGGTAACAAATGATTTTGGAGCTCAATAGTTATACCTCAATATGTTGCTGTTTGTGAAATGGCTACGTATCATGGTATATATTAGTTATCATGGTATATATTAGTTACATTCATACTGTTCTTGGGCTTGGTTCGTCTGTTTTTTCTCATGCTAAATATTTACAGCAGTGTCTTTGAGTTTTATGCTCCAAGCTAGTTGGGGTGGCATAGAGATAAAACCCAACACAAGGCACCAATAAAAGGGGTCTTGGATAAGTTATTTTTATGACATTCACCATTTCGACTGAAATGATAATGGTTCATACTTAGCTAGGTGCTGTTTGAGAGAGAAATAATTGAAAATTTACTGAAGAACTCTTGCATAGATTGTTTGCCTTTTCATTTAGTATTTGCAATTTCGATAGATAATATAGTATGTTCATGTAACATAATTAGACATTAGTCAATATATATAAGTACATTTGCCAATAACATCTAGCTTGGCAGCGTTTTTGGCAACATTGATGGTAGAACGCTTCATTGCATCTCTTCAGATACAGATATAGCAATTTCAATGATCTCCTCTGGTTGATTTGCAGATGTTCTGAGGTTTTATTGCTCTGTTTTTCAGTTTTGGTCTGAGATCTGAAGGGGATAGCTCAGAAACATTTAAGAGATTATGCGAAAGAATATAAGCATGTGGTTCATGAGGTGCTCAGGGCGCACCTTGTTCTCCAGTGAGTTTACTCCATGCTTTATAGTCGTATTTTATAATTTTATTAGTCTTGCTTTGTATTAAACTTTTTTTGTAAAAATGTTGATGGTAACATGTGCTAATGGTAGCAAATGATTTTGGAGTTCAATAGTTAATCTTAATACGTTACTGTTTGTGAAATGGCTACATATCATGGTATATATTAGTTACATTCAGACTGTTTTTGGGCCTGGTTCGTTTGTTTTTTTTCATGCTAAATACTGACGGCAATGTCTTCTAGTTTTTACTCTCCCGTTATTATCTTTGAAATGCATGGTAGCATGGGAACTCCAAGCTTCTTTTTCACTGGGATGACCACTGCTCTAGTTACTTTGCATGCTTAGCCAGCCGGGAGGACCTCTGCTTCCTCATTGGTAACTGCATCTGCATGTCTGCAACCCAGTTGCATACAGCTCAACTGTGTCTACCACATTGCCATCCACAATATCTTTCCTTATTGTGGAAAACGTATTGAGTCGTTCAACATCTACCTCCCACATGACAGTTGGAAGAAACAAACGTTTTTAACTCTAATAACTCCACCTTTATACTAGATATTAACTCGAAACTTTCAGACTCCAAGAATAGCTGTACAATGGCATGTTGCTGGTACAAGTGTTTAGATAGCGTCTGACTGGCCTTTCCGATTCCTGTACCAGTGTGTGTGCTTGTGCATGCGTGTGACACCCTCTGCCTGTGAGTGTTGTTGGATGGGAATTGGACATGTCAGTCGAATGCATAGCAGTGTTGGGCATTTCATGACTTATAGGCGCCACGTTTTATAATCAAAATCATTAAGGTGCTTGATAGATACATATGTTTTGTCTGAAAAACATTAGGAAGAAACCTAGAGGTGCAGATAGGCATATCCTTTAAAAAAATATCTAGAGTCTCGATCACACTTCCATGCTCATGTACCAATCTCATTACACACTTCAACATGTACTTCAGTCTTGTTTCAATAATTCGAGGAAGAGTATACTATCTTTGAGATTCTGTTTGGTTCAGTTACCTGTTATCTGAATGTCAGACTCTGTGTTGATATGACATCTCTGTAACTTAAAAGACTCGGTCTATAGTAAGAATAAACCAAACATTTATCATAATTCCCTCCTATTTTACATTTATATACAAGTTTAGCATGTAGTGTAAGAAACCCAAAACCTTTTCCTGAATTGGAAATGAAAAAAAAACTATCTTTATTATGTATACTAAATGTGCAGGGGGAATTTTTACTAACATATAAACTTTTGCCAGGCTGCAAACGGTGCTTGTGTGCCAGGAAGTATGTGAAAAGAGAGGTGACATGACCAGAGACGTGCCATGACCACCTGGTACAAAGGAAGGACAAACGTAGAAATAGCTCTGTAGTTTTTGAGCGAAATAGCTCTGTAGTTTCTTTTGCTCCCGAGTATGCAGAAAAGTATCTACATCTGTCGTATAACAGATTTATCATCAAAACTACTTTGATACGCTACAAATCTTAAAACTTGTGTGAGCGCAAGTGGCCAAATGTGTGCAACCTGCACAGCTGAATTGAAGCATTTAAGAGCTTTTTTATCTTCAGAATACAAGGTTCAACTACAGCATTGCTCACAACCATACATGAAACAATTATCTCCCCTAATTGATGAAAAGCATGCTTTCTGTCTTTGCCGTGCCTACGGCAAACATGGCGGCTTGGAATCATGCAGTTTTTTCAGATATCGTTCAGGTGAGTACGGCACCGCTGACCATGCAACCTTCATCCGCAATGTGCCATACTTACTTCCTATTTCACCTGTCGTGTCACAAGAACTGAACTTTGGAATGAAAGTAGCATGGCGGGTTATCTTGCCGGTCTTATCATCACCCAGAAACACCCTAATCTCGAGCTTCTGACCCTCTTCCTTTGACACAGCCAATACAGGATTCGTCAAAGGAATAGATTCCTCCTCAAGAAGAGCGTCATCCAATACACCATCGAAAAGGACCACCTTGCCAAACATTTCATTGATGGCCACTATTTTCGCATGAAGATTCTTAACTGACCTACCAGTGATGCCAATACCAACTACAGCCTCAACAGCATCATTGATTACTGCATATGTAACCTTAGTTACACCATCTCTTCCATGGACCAGATCAGTGAATATACCAGGTCTTGGTTCTAGACCCTGCCATGAGATAACACCTCTGCCAATTTCTTTCTCTTCTGAGTCTTCTGAATCTTTGGTGCTGAGATCTACATATATGTCTAGTTCATCAAGGATTTGAAAGATGCGGTGTGGACTGGACAAAGTAGCAAATGCCTGAAGGTGAGGGAAAAAATGGTTAATTCACAAGCAAACCAAAACATTTCAAACGATGTGCAGTTGAACTTAAAAAATATCTTATAGCACTGGATTTGGATCAAACTTTCTACCCTGTACACACGTTGAGCACGCACCCAACAGCAGGGCCATCGAACGGGCAAGCTAGAGCAGCTGCCGCAGGTACACCCCTGCAAAAGTTCCATGTACCTTATGTCTCCCCTAGCCTCTTTCAAGCCCAACTGCTGAACGGCCTAATGAAATAAGGGCCCGCAGCCTGCTAGCAGCCACGTCTAGCCCAATCAACTAAACAACAAAGCAGTGTAGCACCACAAGTGGCCAAAGCAGCTAAACCTAGCACAACAGCGTGTTGCACGAGATAGTGTTGATAAGGCTACATGAGCCAGCAGGAACAGCAGAGCAGGGCCCGGTAGGGGGCACGTGACTGGCTGGATAGGGCAGCAGCACAGGTAAGAAATGCAGAAGTATCAAACAAAGACAAAGATAGGTTTCCGTGCACAATTCTGCATCTCATGTATGACCTTTAGGGATTTCCCTATTTACTTTTGCCGCATATTTTTTATTTCATATTTTATTTGTAGTAACTCTCAATTTTCTAAGAGCAGCTTATAAGAAGAATAGAAGATGAAAACAATATGATCATCTATAACGTGCGGCATCAGAAATGAATCCTCAACCCAAAATAGATCACAAGTGGTTTAAGATAATCAACTAGTTGAACAGTTAGCAATGTTTGCCCTGGGTCTGACCAAATGCTGGCTATGCCACTGCATATAACTTGAGGCACCCAAAGGCCCACAGGATAAACTTTCATGCTCATAAAAGCACATGATGACTTATAGCTATATTCCATTTTTTAACAAATCATTTGTGAATGACAATGACAGTAGGTGCAGAAATTGAAAGAACCAGCATCTTCTTGGCATGTAATTAGACTACAATGGTTCTTTAGCTAATAAAAGCAATGAAGACACAATTTGTTGTAAACAAGTTAAGAAGTGCATGTATGACAACAGTTAAATTTCAAGATTGAGGCCATTAATAATAAGCTCTGAAAGGCCTGTATAGTGACAAACAACATAGTAAAATTCCAGATCAGAATTTACTTTTGAGTTACATGCAGTACACTTGTGATGTATTTCCCGAAGTTAATAATATTAAAAGAGTATGACAAGGCCGATTACACTGTACTCCCAAGTTCAAACAGAGACTAAGTGTATTAAATGGCTAGTTCCTACAGTCTACAGATAACCAATCCTTTTTCTCTTTGTTCAATCTCACTAAATTTTAGTATTTAATACATCCAATTATGACATTCTAGTTTGCACCCTAAAGTTCGAAGTAATGCAGAAAACAAACTTTTAGTAAACAATATCATAATAGACAAAATCATTCACAACCCCTATGAATGGCAGGTAACAAAAGATTAAGATCGTCAAGTTACCAAAGGTAAATGCTTGAGAGATATAATACTTGTATGAATGTCTGGTAAAAGGACACGCGTAAATGAATCCAACATACCCTCACATAAAAATTGGTTAAGTCTAGTTACCTTTTCATCAAGAATCTCACAATCGTTGCTCTCTCTGCTGTAGAAAGATAAAAATTCTTTCCGATAGTTCACACCCAGTATTTTACCAAAAAGATATTTTTCAGCGCCTTCCATGATTTTCACAGAAACCAACTGAACAAGAAAACCCATCTGTGACCATTCTCCCTCCTCAAAAGATGTAAAAAGAGATGTGCATGGGACACCTGGTATAAGGGAAAGTAATAGAAGCATGAGGGTGTGTTCTAAGTTAGGTGGTAAGTAGTTCCATAGAATTAAGATGAAAAATAGCAAAAAATGGGAGGTCAGCAGATAATTTTTCGAACAAACATTGTGATTTAAAATGCAAGACTGCTAAGCATGGCCAGAAGCTATATCGCATAAAAAATATTAGCTATGTCTGTCCACCCCTTAAATTTACACTCCAATTTCACCAATTTGATAAAGAGATGTTGTATTGGTCTGGTTTGACGCGGAATCAGTTAACTAGCTAGTTAGGTTTGAGAAAGAAGTAAAGATATAGCCACTATCAATAGGATGCCTGATCCAAGAATGCAAGGCAATGTTAGCATGATACAGTAAGACTTACTGCATTTATATTGCTTCACTGCCCAGTCGATCTCATCTTCACGACCAAGTTTTCGTGTCATGGATGCCGCACGGATACAATAAACAGCATATTCGCCTTCAATCTCCTCGTCATCATAGTCATCAGTGGCATCGGTCACAAGCACCCTAGTTTCCAGGTCGTCCTTAGGCTTGCAAAGATCTGCATCCTTGTATTGCTCCCCTTCATCAGTCATATCTTCCTCCGTGTCAACCAATATGTGGCGGCTGGTGACAGTCCTTTGCGGTTCCAGCTCCCAGGAAGCCTCTACAGGATCCATGTTATCGAGGTCACCCAGATGATCTTTAGAGAGGAATTGGTTGCGGAAGGAATCCGGAGTTGGACCTAAAAGGCAGCGGAAATTTCTTTGATTAAATTTACAGTCACTGGATTTGTAGGAAGATCTAAGCGAAATTTCTTCGAGTCTGAGCAAGTAAACCCCGGTATTTCAAGTAAAAGAAAAACGGAACTTGCGGCGTTACCTCAGGGCGACGGGAGGTTTCGCGGCGGCCCGGACTTGGGCTGTCGTTCAGGTTGAGGGCGGCGGCGAGAACGCTCGGTAGCGCCTAGGGCTCGGCGCTGGGAACGACTTGAGGGGTGTCGTTCGGGAGGGGCCGCGAGTTCAGAGAGGCCGGAGGCGAGAACGCTCACTCTCGGCGTTGAAGCCCGGGAGGAGCGGCGGCGCCTAGGGCTCGGCGTTGGGGTGGGGCGATATTCCTTTTTATTTAGCCGCAAAATTCGCGTTGGGGGCGGTCGCTGATCTGATCATCTGTGTTAGAGTAATGAACACCTCGTGGATTGCACAGATAGGGTTACGGGCCAGTATGGGCCATAATGCCTATATGGGCCAGAAATAGAAAAAGAGTTTTGTACATGTCTATATATTAACACCCCCTCAAACTAAAGGTGGCTGAAAATTCAAAAAAAAAACTAAAGGTGGCTGAAACGAATCTGAGTCGGAAACACTTAGTTTGATGGCGTTTGAGCTGCAGCTTTTGGAGCTTTTCTAAAAAGCTGTTGCAGACTTTTACTTTTACGGGATATTTTTAGCTTTCTGAGCTCTGGAAGCTACGAAAATCTTTTCAACTTCCCATATAAACTCAACTTTTATGAGCTTTTAGCTTTCCAAAAGTTACGCGAGAAGTTCGTTGTTTGTTTGAACTTCTGGCTTTTCAGTCTGAAAAGCTGAACAGAAGCTCAAACAAACAGGCCCTGAGTATATGAAACTTGTGTTGATCCTTAGTCTGAGCTTTGTTGGTAGTGGGATCTTATGAAGGAAAGGAGGCATCCGCACCAATATGTTCAGCGAGCTTATGTTTGACTGGATTGTTGGCAATTTGGATAGCACTTGTGTTGTCACAGCGGAGAATTGTAGGATCAGTACAAGTAACCCCAAAATTAACCAACGGCCAGCGAAACCAAATAATGTTTGCGGTTGTTGTGGCAAGAGCTCTTAGTTTAGCTTCAGTGCTAGACCTAGAAACTGCAGTTTGCCGCTTGGACTTCCAAGCAATTTGTGAGCTAGCAAGGAAAATGCAGTAACCGGTAATAGATCGATGATCAACATGGTCACTGACCCAGGTAGCATCAGAATAAGCATGGAGCATAGGTTGACTGGACCTTGCTAAAAGAAGGCGACTGGAAATCGTTCCTCCTAGGTACCGCAAAACCCAAAGCAAATGAGCATAGTAAATTGTGGTAGGTACACTCACAAATTGAGTGAGAATGTGAACTCCATAGGCAATGCCTGATCTGGTAGCAGCGAGATAGATGAGACTACCAACGAGGTGGCGGTACCTTGTTGGGTCAGCAAGAGGAGAACCATCTAAGGGCTTCAAATGAAGATGAAGTTCCACAAACGGGAGATACACCAATGAAAAGCCTCTTATCAGTACGATCGGGAAACCCATATAGTATCGGTCTTCCGACCGGTACTGGCTGGCCGGCACTAAAGTCTCAGGCATTTAGTACCGTGCACACGCCCCGGTACTAAATGCACCGTTTAGTACCAGCCAATACTAAATTGTGCGCTACCACAACAGCGTGGAGCCCGTAGTTTAGTACCGGCTGGTAACTTTCTTTTTCTCTTTCCTTTTTATTTTAGTTTTAATGCATATTTTTATTCGTATTCATATTATTTCTATGCGTACACGAGTAATATTACGTTATAATAGATATATAACATTATATATATGCTGTAATATTACGTTATAATATGAGTAATAGTACCTAAAAGTAAAAGCTTGAAGACACTGTTGTATTGAACAAATAGAAATATGACAATGGCAATGGCACGAATCTAAAAAGACTCCATCATTAAAAACTTATTATTGAAATGGTATGAAAATAGCTAAATATTATTTAGGGAAAAATATACTATGCACATGAAAACCCATCTAAAAAGTATCCTTGGAAGTTTTCAAAAACAATGATCCAGTTCCATAGTTCATCCATAAATGCAACTTGTTGCAAGAGTTATGATACAGAATCAATCTACAAAAAAAATCATATGCAAAAAAAAATTCTTGTTGCATGTGCACTAGCACACATAATTTCTGTACATTTAAATTCTAGTACGTAAATTTTCTTGAAAATGTTTAAGAATGTGTTTTTAGAGGAGTTTTCACGATTTCTACCGAAAAGGTGCTTTGCACCGAATATTTTCTATTATTTAGTGCTATTTGATAGGCTTATGAAGCGGGTTGTACTGTACCAGTTCTCTACATGTCAGGGGCGAAGCCACCCTTCTGGTTCACCGATGTCATGAACGTTTTTCACTGCTATCATTGGTATTGTAAATAGTGTTTAAATAGTTTTTACACTAGATTTGCAGAAATCTATCGATGTCAGCTAACATCAATAACAAGCCGTAGCTCCGCCCCTGCTACACGTTGTCCATAGCCTTGCACAACCCTGCGATGGGTGATGCGGCCTTGCCTTGACAGATGTGGTATCTAGTGGCAGTAGGGTGCGACATGCGGGATGGAACAAGTGCGACGGATTGAGGCACCCGGAGACCGGAGTGAGGCGACGGGCGTGGAAGAAGGATGGAAAGAAAAGTTTTCCTAGGGCATTATGGGTATTTGGCATATTTTATTCATCTTTTTAAAGAAGAAACTATTTTGACAATTTCTTTCTTTAAAAACAAATTCTATAGAAAACTGCTTTAGCAAATGAGGCAGAACTATATTAGGTTCAAACCGCCAAACAGACCTTTAATAAACCCGAAAATGCAATATCATATCTTTTACTTGTGCGTATATCACTATTTAGTATCTTGTATCAAAATATTTATTATTGCTGACTTCTGATTATAATGTTTTACCATTTACATTATTTAAAAAAATTGCAAGTATTATTTATTTTATTTGTGGCTTATTTTATCATGAAATGTACTTAAACATAACTTATCTTTTCGTGTATTTATAATGATTTTTTGAATAAAAATGAATAATTAAATGTTATGAAAAAAGGTGATTGTGATAAATATTTTGATAAGTATATATAGGTACATTGCAAATACAAAGCATGGTCGGAGGAGAGAAGCACTTATCTTTCCCTTTTGATTGATTGATGATGAGAATAGTGAAGGGAACAAGGAGAGAAAAGCACTGCGTAGGGCGTACCCTATGGGCCAAGGGGTAAGATTTCTTTCAGCCCTTTTGCTCTGGGCCAGACATATGCCCCAGCCCATTTTGCAACTTCTGCTGGGTCGAGCCAAGGATCCAATGGATCGGACCAGATTGGTGCCATCCTAACCTTTCTCCGGCTCTCTCCCAGTCCCAGCTTCCTCGTGCACTGTCTTCTCTCCCCGTCCCTCTGCTCGCGCTCTATCCCACGCGCACTGAGCAAGGGTTCGGCACTTCGGCTCCCGCGATCGCCGCCGGCGAGCGAGTGCACCCGTTCGGATCCTACGAACCTCGCAAGCCGGCGGCGTGTACGTGTAGCTCTACCCGTAAGATCAATCGCACCGTCTTCCTGCTGCAACAGTACCACCACTCACCTCCAAGAACAAAGCAAAGGTGGTGCTAAAGGTGAGATTTTTTTTCACCATATACCACATTCTGCGCCTTAATGTTAAGGATTTAGGTTCTTCGGGGATCAAGTAATCAGCGATAGTTCCTAAAATTTCACATCCTTGATTCCCAGTTTCCCACTCTCGATTTGTCTCTCTATCTCTCTCTCTCTCTTGCCTCGCTCTCCCTATCTAATCTCACATGAATATAGCCAGGTGCGGCTCCTCTGCCGATCGACACTGGAAAGCGCGTGCATTTTCAAGTTTTTTCTTCAGTGATCTCCCCAATCTGGATACGTGTTTCGGGCTGCCAACTCCCAAGATTATTCTACCGCACCACCAAGAACGCTGAGCTCAAAGGTGAGATTTTTTTCCATCCTAGACTGCAAGTAATGAGTGCAATTTAGAGATCCAGTTTATTTAGGCAGAAATTATGTATTTCTAATGTTTTTTCTTTGGAAAAATCGTGTGTTTGTGATGGACTGCGAGGAGCGGAGGGAGCACCCTGGTAGACTGGAAGAAAGCTACCGGTTTTTTTTCTAGTGATTGTTCTTTGACTGCTTGTTTGTTTGTGATCATGGATCGCGAGCGTTGTTTTCCTAGTGAATCTCCTTGCATCGTGAGCAGATGTTTGCCTCAACTTCAGAAAAAATCCATAACATCTATCCATGGAAGAGAAAATCGATAGACAAATGGCGTCCTTGCCTCGGCTGATGGGTTGGATTGCTTTCTCAGGCTCAGCTTTAGTGTAGTATACATTGTTGACACAAAGATGCAACAACACACTTGAAAACGCAGCAAGGCCGTCACCACGGCCAACACCCGGCCTCCCTCGGGAAACCGGTCAGACCGGTTTATAGAACCGGTCAGACCGCTTTCTGACAGGAGGTCGTGAAGACCTAGAAACCCAAGCTCGGGAGAGACCCCGTCGGAGCTCGAGCAATCTAGGGTTGTTCTAGGGTCAGCAGGCCACCTAGAGCGTCCTTGAACGCCGTAGAGACGAGCAAAGAACAGCAAATATGGGGTTGGAAAAGACTAGGGTTTGAGAGGTAAAAATAAGAGACAATTGTGTTTAATTCGATTGGAAATACCTCAATCGGCCTTCTAGCCTTTATATTTATAAGCCGGGGAAGTCTTACCCCTCATGAGTCGGTTACAATATGGGATTAAACTCGGAATCCTAAACCTACCCGAATTACATATCAAAACCGGTCAGACCGGTTTGCCACCGGTTTGGCAAACCGGTCTGACCGGTTTGTCCGGGTGACTGCCAATTTTGGCTGTCAACACATGACCCCGTGCGTTTTTAGTGAACTTGAGAACTAAAAAGCAATATGCAAAACTCAAGAGCTAAAATTTGTGCTAAGGGCGATATCAAAAATCTATCGTAATAGCTTTGAAGCCCATGTTGAGCACTATGCTAGTAAGCTCACCAGGGGGAACAACGAGCCACTCTATGTTGCCCCCATATCACCATCACTATAGGGGGGGGTAGACTTCGAGGCACGGCCCATCGTCTTGGAAACCCTTGGGTTTGACTTAATTCTGGGAATGAGCTGGTTAGGCAGATATGATGCAGTAATCCAGTGTGCCAAGAG
>OAMR01000176.1:1193102-1225917 GCA_900205405.1 Echinochloa crus-galli
TGTCACTTCGTAATCATTACGTCACTGTAACATTTCGTTTGTATGTGTGGAAAATTGTCCAAAAATTGATTAATTGGGCTCAAAATATTCATCTCGCAGAGCACAACAAAACTGTGTAATTAGTTTTTGATTTCATCTACATTTAGTACTCCATGCATGTTATGACATTTTGATGTGATGAAGAATCTTCTTTTTACATAGTAAATTTGGGAGTGGAATTTGGGATCTAAACAGGGCCTTGATGCACTTTCTTGGAGCTTACAATACCATGTTGGGTCTGAAGCTTGATACCTTCAAGTTTTCCCTGGAAAGCTTCAAGAGTAGCATCAAAATCCTCGGAAATACCAAAACCACAGACGTGCTGGATGACAAGAACACACAACTTCTCCACTCGTTTGCTCGTATTTGCATTTTTGTCCCGGAGTGCTGCAGGTTTCTTGTTACCGGCGACGAGTTTATTGGCTGCAGGGCTCGTTTAGATGCAGAATCGGCTGTGCCGATTCGGGCCTGCGGCCTGTCCAAAAATTTATTAATTAGACTCAAAATATTCGTCTCGCAGAGTACAATAAAACTGTACAATTAGTTTTTTATTTTATCTACATTTAGTACTCCATGCATGTTATGACATTTTGATGTGACGGGGAATCTTCTTTTTGCATAGTGTATTTGGGAGTTGCTTTTTGGGAATTTTTTGGATCTAAACAAGGGCCTAGTGAACAATCCTTACCATGAGCTTGAATTTGTCGACTTCGTTCAAGAACTTCGTCACTGGGGCAAAGACTCGTATTCTGTGCAACATGGCTCTGATGCTGAAGCCGCTGAGAAAATTCCCAGATTGCGAGTTTTGAAATTTGAACTGCCGAAACGACGATAACTCTGATGATGGCATGTGTGGTTTTGTTTCAGCAACGGGATGCCTCACTACTACTTCCACAGCATAAACGCCCGTTGAGCTGTCTCTTAATCCTCTGCCTTTCATTTGTGTACACTGGTTAACATGGTGGGTCGTGTGCTCCCAGTGTAATCGAATGAAGATGTTGCTTGTCACTCTATAGTCGTATGGAACTCTATAGTTTGTTGAAGAACACGCCGTTACATTGAGGCTGCCATCATTTGTTTCCTATTGTGCCTTCTTTTAGTTGTATTTTGTATTTTTGGTGCACATGTACTGATCTGGTCTCAGTGTAGTCAATTATTGTGCGTTTGGAAGTCACCACATTCTAGGTGCATCATGAGTTGAGTCTATCCCATGAATTTTGATGGATGGCCATATTCGTCATGTTTATTTATAAAGTAATTATGCACATATAAGAAATAAGTGGTAATGGACCGTCCCATTCCGAAAACCAATCACTCCTTCGAGTCATCTTAATCATGTTTTATATACGTCCATAAAGAACAGGAGAACATCTCCTCCTCTATCTAAAACAGGAGAACATTGTGAGCACCGGCATCGGTATATAGGACACAACAAAAAACTGTCACTACCAAACCTAAACCTGATTCCAAATAGATACTAGTATGGTTTATACTCCAAAATCTTGTCTAATCGAGTTGTATTGCTATTATTATTACTACTATATAGATCGGTCTTTTTTAGTCTGCTGATCCCCTGCCAAATCCCTCATCCTCATCTGACTTTCCTTGACTCGACCGTTGTCTCTGCTCGACAGTCGTCAGACACATCCTTCGATGGCTCAGCCCAAAAATCGAACAAAGAGCCTTTTGAGAAATTTCAACATTACAGGTTACAGGTGATATAAAAGTTACTTTTAGTTGTAAACGAGTCGAATATAAAAGGATACGAATACACATAATTGTTTTATTTGTTAAATTCGGAACCAACAGCATCGATTAATAAGATGTAAATGAATATTGATATCCAAATTCCAACACGGTATCCAACACCAAATGTTCATAGTCGGATACGAACGGACTTGAATCCTCTAATCGTATACGCTACTACCTCCACCCGTAGCCGTAGTTGGCTAAAGCCACTTTTGTGATTCTCGTGCAGTCGTGCTGATCCCAAGCCAAATTTGCCTAATCATCATCCTCATCTAGTCATCTGACTTTCCTTGACTCGATCGTTCTCTTCTCCCTACTCCGACAGTCAGACACAATCACACACAACCCCTTCGATGGCTCAGGCACGCGTGCGCCTCACTCCCGCCGGCCCATCGCCGGCCACCGCCTTCCTCTCGGGCTCCAACCCCAGACCCGCCTACCTCTCCTTCTCCCCGAAACCCTCCCCCGCCTCGCTCTCCGCCGCCGCCGCCGCCGCCGCCAATGCGCAGCCGGCCCCCATCGTCGTCGTGGGCTCCGCCAACGCCGACATCTACGTCGAGATCGACCGCCTCCCGCTCGTCGGCGAGACCGTGGCGGCCCGCGCGGGGCGCAGCCTCGCGGGCGGGAAGGGCGCCAACCAGGCGGCCTGCGGCGGGCGGCTGGCCCTGGGCCCCACCTACCTCGTGGCGCGCGTGGGGGACGACGCCAACGGACGGCTACTCGAGGGGGCGCTAGCAGACGCCGGCGGCGTCCGCACCGACCGCGTCGCGCGCGCGACCGACGCGCCCTCGGGACACGCCGTCGTCATGCTCATGCCCGACGGCCAGAACTCCATCATCATCGTTGGCGGCGCCAACATGGAGGGCTGGGCGGCGGGGATCGGCGCCGAGGACCTGGAATTGATCCAAAAGGCCGGCGTGTTGCTGCTGCAGAGGGAGATTCCCGATTGGGTCAACGTGCAGGCTGCCCAGGTGCTTAATTTAGCTATCTCTCGGATTGGTTTGGTACACAATTGGTACCTATGGACGATTTTCATCGCATTGGATCGGATGCTGTAGCAATTCATTCTTAGCTTCGTACTTTGATAAAGAAGCCATAATTTGATAGAAAGGTTTTAATGGTTTGTAAGGTTGATTGCGCTCGAGTTAGTTTCTGAAATTTGGAAGAGAAGATATTATTTTTTAGCATATAGTTATTAGGTGTGGTTTGGTCAATGCAAGTAAATTTACTAATAACATATAGCTTGTTAGTGTTTTTAGCAACAACGCTGTGAGAAACGGTTGGGTTCTATTTCTTTTGCTCAAGCATGTTGCACAGCACCACACAATAACCACAAAACCTCTTAGGCTCCAATCTAGTTGGGCGGCCTAAGGGGATCGGCGCGGAGGACCTGGAATTGATCCAAAAGGCCGGTGTGTTGCTGCTGCAGAGGGAGATTCCCGATTGGGTCAACGTGCAGGCTGCCCAGGTGCTTAATTTAACTATCTCTCGGATTGGTTTGGTACTCAATTGGTACCTATGGACGATTTTCATCGCATTGGATCGAATGCTGTAGCAATTCATTCTTAGCTTCGTACTTTGATAAAGAAGCCATAATTTGATATAAATGTTTTAATGGTTTGTAAGGTTGATTGCTTTTGAGTTAGTTTCAGAAATTTGGGAGAGGAGCATAGTTATTAGGTGTGGTTTGGTCAATGCAAGTAAGTTTACTTATAACATATAGCTGGTTAGTGTTTTTAGCAAGAAACTGTGAGAAACAATTGGGTTCTATTCCTTTTACTCAAGCATTGCACAACAGACAACACCACACAATAACCACAAAACCTCTTAGGCTCCAATCTAGTTGGGCGGCCTAAAAAGATAAAAACACAACAAGATACACTACCAAAGGGCCAAAGGGATTCCGGATTATGGGATAAGTGCTTTTGATGTGTATACTTTGCTAGGTGCTGTTTGAGAGAAAGAATAGAGTGTTTACTGAAGAATTCTGGTGTGGTAGGCCAGTTGCATTTTCATTTAGTACTTGCAATCTCGGAAGATAATATAGCAGGTTCTTTAACATAATTGGACATTGTTTAGTCAATATAAGTAGATTTGTCAATAGCATCTAGCTTCACAGCATTTTTGGCAACATTGATGTGAGAACACTTCATTTCATCTCTTTGGATACGGATATAGCAATTTTTATGGTTATCCCCTCTGGTAATTATCACAATAGTCTAGATTTATTGGTTGATTTGCCGATGTTCTGATGTTTTGTTCCTCTGCTTTTTCGATTGTGCTTTGAGATTTGAAGGGTATAGCTCAAAAATATTTCATTGTATTATGGAGAAGAAAATAAGGATGTGGTTCATGGGGTGCTGAGTGCGCTCCTTGTTCTCCAGTGAACTTACTTAACGCGTTATATTCAGTCGTATTTTATAATTTGGGTCTTGCTTTGTACTGAACTTTTTGGTAAAAAAAAAAAGAAATCAGATTGACCATATGTTGATGGTAACCATGTTGTGTTAATGCTAGGAGTTCAATAGTTATACCTTATATGTTGCTGTTTGTGAAATGGTTACTGTAATATCGTGATATAAATTACTGTATAAAAAATACTCAACAGTGTGGGAAAAATTACTGTATATTCAGACTACCTTCGGGCCTTAATTGTGGCAAATGTGTTTGATTCGTTTAACACCTGCCTCCCACATGTCAGTTGGAAGAAATAAATGTTTTTAACTCTAGCAACTCCACCTTCATTGGATATTATCTCAAAACTTTCAGACTCCAAAGCATTTTTTGTTCATTGATGAAATCATAATTTTACATGGCGTGTTGCTGGTGTCATTGTTTAGATTGCATCTGACTGGCATTTCTGACTCCTGTACCATTGAGTGTGTGCTTATGCTGTGCTTGCGGCACTCACTGCCTTGCTGTAACTGTTGTTGGATGGGAGTTGGACACGCCAGATGTATGCATAGCACTGTTAACTTGTAGCCTTGTAGGAGACACCTTTTATTATTAAAGTCATTAAGGCACTTGATAGATGCATATGTTTTGTCTGAAAACTAGCAGGACCAGAGGTGCGGATAGAAGCATATCTTAAAAAGAAATCTTGTATCTAGAGTCTCAAGCATGCTTCCATGCACATGTACAATGACAAATCTCATTACACACTGCACCATGTACTTCAGTGATGTTTCAGCAATCGGAAGAAAAATAACATCCTTGAGATTTTGTTTGGTTCAGTCTGTCAGATCTTGTGTTGACATCTCTGTAACTTAAGACTCAGTTTATTGTTGGAATATCTTTCAAAAAGCCTATTGTCAGAATAAACCAAATATATACCATATTCCTCATATTATACATTTATAAGATTATATAGGATGTAGTGTAAGCAACTGGAAACCTTTTCCTGAATTGGAAGTGCAAAAGTCCTGTAGTTATGTATGCATAGTGTGCAGGGGCCCATTACTAATGTATAAAACTTTTGCCAGGCGGCAAAAACTGCTGGTGTGCCTGTTATCATGGATGCTGGTGGAATGGATGCTCCTGTCCCTGTAGAACTACTCAGACTGGTTGACATTTTTAGTCCAAATGAAACAGAATTAGCACGTTTGACTGGGTTGCCTACTGAGTCATTTGAACAGATCAGACAAGCAGCTGGACAATGCCACAAAATGGTGAGATTTCTGAACTGGATTTGTTTGTTGAAACAGCATATTTATCTGAATTCCTCAGCATTGAACTGTACAGTAGCTTGTAATTTAGCTGACATACATAATACCTCTATGTTACTTAACCATGACTCAAATACTATTATTTATTTAATACAGTTCATTTTGATAATACTGAGCAGTGATGTTATTATCAGATTGACCACCTATAGGGAACATATTGCAGTCTTTTTATTATCATTTTGTATATGTGCATGTGTATTTCATTTATACTTTGTAGGACTGTCATCTCATTTCTTTTCTAGTTCTAGGTGTATGCTTGTTTTCAAGGGTGTCAGTTGTAAATCTAGATAAATAGATTTGCAAGATAGAATGTGAACATTATGAAAACTCTACTTTTCATCTTTAATGAGTGCATTGGATTCAAGCTATCAGTGATTCATCTGTTCTAACGATCATGCGTGGTTCAGTAGCATCTTCTAGCCATTTTCTTCTTATGCGCTATCTAGATGGCCTAATCAGTACTTGAAGTGGCCCTAGAGCTTTTGAGCAACGTATTATTAGGCAATTGCCAGGTGTTGATATTCAAATTTGAATTTGGAATACCTAATGCGTGTGCTCTGAACTGTCGAATGAGGAAGGTTCTTCTTCAGTTGTGCTGTGTAAGTAGACTGATGGTGTACAGTAAACAGTAAGATAGATCTTGCTGTAAACACAGATTTGTGAAAGCTCACAACTTTGTGCGATAACTGATCTAGTTTGAATGTATCTAAGCAACATATATCGGCAGATAGACACTATATCACCACCTTAGCTTGTTTATAGGACCTGCTGTTGTCACTATGCTCTTATGCTGCAAGCCTAGGACATCATTTCCCTATTCCACTTTAAGCTGCCAATCTATGGATTTAGTCCTTTAACTGAATGTGTTTTACAGTTAATTGCTTGATGCCATCATGGTTTTGATGTCTTTACTGTAACTTGTTTAAATTAATTGTCTTCTTGGCCCTGAAGGTGAGTATTTCTTTTGTGCTAAGCATTCTGTCAGAGGCACATGTGTTTACATGAATTCATTTCATCTGTAGAGGCTGTCATTTCCTTAAGCAGATTAAGACATTAATCTTTTCATTGTGCAGGGTGTGAAAGAAGTACTAGTTAAACTTGGATCACAAGGATCTGCTTTGTTTGTTGAGGGAGAGGAGCCAATCAGACAGCCGATAATTCCAGCCACAGAAGTTATTGATACCACAGGGGCTGGTGACACTTTCACCTCAGCTTTTGCTGTAGCGTTGGTTGAGGGGAAGCCTAAGAAGGAGTGCATGAGATTTGCTGGTACTAAAAGCATGTCCTCTTCAATATTTGATCAATTGATTTGCTGATGTTTTGATTTGATACTTCTTATTTTCTTGAAAATTTCAGCTGCTGCTGCCTCTTTGTGTGTTCGAGTAAAGGGGGCTATACCCAGCATGCCTGACAGAAAATCAGTGATGAATCTTCTGGAATCTGTGCAAGTCGGATGACTGCGAAATGTGTTTATCATTCAAAGTTGTCCTCATTCATCGGCAATAAGGTAAGCACCTTCATACTCCTTGACAACTCATTCTCTAGTGTACATTTGGAGTCTTGTAGTGTGATTGTAGCATGGGTAAACAAGAGAAAATAGTACGGCCTCCAAGCCCTTCAAAAATAGAAACACTGATTGATAAGTTTAGTTTTGTTACATTCATTTATAGGCCTTCCTGTTTTGAGTCGTGCCTTTACTATTTTCACACGATGCCCAATTGCCCATGCACTTGGCGCTCGCAGATGTGCACCCTGAGAGTGAATTCTATGGGATCCTGTCAGTTTCAGTATCCATTTGTTGGGAAACACTGCTCGTGCAGGAGCCAGGATAGGGGGTTAGTGGGACGTCGTTTTCCACCTCTCTAAATCTAACCATCATTTACATTTATATCATTGCAGGGATCCCTCTCCAGTACGCGGAATTCGTGGGATCCATCCATGAAGCGTCCGCTACACCGTCACGTGCGTGCTCCCCAAATGATGCGACCATCTCCAAACGGAAACGCATCTCCCGGTGCCGCCCACAGTAAATCCCCAGAATAAAATCAGAAACGACGTTTCAAGCATCGTTCTGTGAACACGGTGAACAGTTTTCACACTTCACCGGAGCTACCGGACGGTGAGCAGTTTTCACACTGCCCCGGCCGGAGCTACCGGACGGTGACTGTGTTCTTACTCCGGCGCAAGTCAATGCGTAATCTCAATCCTGCCTTCCTGCCGATGCTGCCCCCTCGATGCCGCCGCCGCAGCAGAACAGAAACTAGCCCGTCCCTGTCGGTTTCAGTCAGCACCCGCC
This sequence comes from Echinochloa crus-galli, assembly GCA_900205405.1. Lineage (NCBI taxonomy): Eukaryota > Viridiplantae > Streptophyta > Magnoliopsida > Poales > Poaceae > Echinochloa > Echinochloa crus-galli. The sequence continues at coordinate 1,200,912 of OAMR01000176.1, forward strand.
TCCCGCTGTGTCGTGGCTTGCCGCGGATCACCGTTTGCTCTGGGGTTTCTGCCGCCCGGTTCGCGTACGTATTCTGACTCGTACACTAACTAATAAAAGTCATCCCGTTTCCCCCCTGTCGCTGCTCGAGGGAGCAGCGGCGCACGGCCTGCTCGATTCGTCGGCTCGTGGCTCGGGCGCATGATCACTCGCCAGGGAAGGAAAATCCCAGGAAACCTGTGGCTTCGCTCGTGCCGCGACGCGATCACACACCCAATCCGACGCCCGAATGCTTGGCGCGGCTGCTCCCCGTCCGGTCCGGTCGCCGAGGCTTCGATCGGACGGGGACCGGGAGAGCGGAGGATATTATCAAATACGGGATACGGGCTGCCTGGTTTAAATTAAATCTGAGGACTGTTGCGACGGAGCCATCGCACGGCCGCGCGCAATTAAGCCCCCGACGGGTACGGCTGCCGCGGCCCGCCGCGCTACAGCCGACGGCCACTTTGAGTCATTCGCAAGGCTAGAGAAGAGAGCTCTGCTCTGCTCCGAGACGGGGGCGCTGTTGCCTCCGTCCGGCCTCCATCCAGGCCCCGGCCGGTGATGATCGGCGACGTCGCTGTCGCAGATGGCTTAGCAATCCAGCTTCCGCCGAACACCATCGGTTCGATTGATTTGTTAATTGGGGAGCCCGCGGTCACGTCACGAGCCGATATCTATTTATGGAACCCGTGGCCACGACGGATACGTGCAGGCGCGGCTAAGCTTGGTCACACACAGCCAGGTCCTGTTCCTGTACACGCGAGGCTAGCTGCTGTACGTGCTCGCAGCGACAGACAGCGGCGTGCGTCTAGTGTATGGGCCGTGAGCGTGACAGGCGCGGCGTATAATTGGCCGTAGAGAACTGTGGAGATGTTAACTTACACATGGATGCAACTCCGGCCTCTGCACACATGGCCTGCTCCTGTGCGGCCTCTTGTGCCACTCCCCTCTGGCTCGATCTCTCGCTGCTGCGAGACCGCTGCCTGTCTGACCAGCCAGACCGGTCAAAGCTTCCATGGCATCTGCTGCTGATGGTTAGCAGGTTCAGAGAGCTCGATCAGGACGTGCGCGAGCAGATTGCCGGTGCCCTTCAGGAGTTATGGCGGTGGGCTTGACCCCCCGTGGCTTGCGTTCAAAGTCATGGGTCGAGGCTGCTGTTCTGTTTTGTTGCAGCTGCCCGCCCGCTAATTTAATGCCCCGACGCGACGGCTGCTGCCACCGCCGGTGTTTAAGGACGAGCTTAAACGTATCTTTCGACCATTAAAAATATCTTAGGCTGGCCACAGGACACTAATCCAGAATAGTGCCGTTGCTGTTTGAGTGTGGGTGCGCCCTTCAGGAGTACTGAACTGCATCCGTGGTGGTACTAATCAGGTACTCGTGTCAGGTTAGCCAGCTGGCCGGGCTAACCAGTGCAGAACAGTATGGCACAGGAGAGCAATTGCGAGGCAAGAACAACCCCCATTAGGAGGACACACAAAAGACTCAGATTTTAATATCCATCGTATCGTACCCCCTGCAAGTTATAGAAAAACTGGTAACAAATTCAGCGCGAGAAGTGGCAAAAAATGCAATGCACTTTCAAAGCAATAAGTGTTCAAGAAAAAACATATATACGGAGTACATACTCCCTCCGGTATCGTATTAGAAGTCATTTTGGACAAAGTTTGAGTCAACGTTGAGAATATAAATCATGAATGACATTTAAACCGTTGAGTTTGAAAATATGAAAATCATATAAATAGATTGGTCTTAAAAATTACTTTCATAAAAATATATATATGTAACTTTTCAACAAATATTTTTATAGAAAAGTGAAGTCAAAATTGTACTTTGGTGACCGTGTCGCTGTCCTAAACGACTTCTAATATGAAACCGGAGGGAGTATATGGGCATGCCTTTTAACTTCGCAAAAGAAAGATGTGGCCGGCCGGGATCCCGTTGAATATTCTCTTTATTATTGTTGGCCTTGACGTACACGTACTTATATGTACATATTCCGCGTGGACTTTGAACAAGAGTCTACGCCGTATTTGCTTACCTTGTTTTTCTTTTTGCCGGAGGAAAAGAGACGCGGACGTACGGTACCTCGCTCGATGGGCTGGGCAGCAGCAAGTTGGTGCACACCTTGCGCTGTGCCTTTTAATGCTTTTGACCTTCTAGTAGTCCGGTTCCGGTAGCTATCAGCAGCAGCCCCCCATTGGACATGTTGCTTGCGTCCCCGGACTTCCTTCCAACCATGTCGCTCGCACAGCATCCATCTCTTATCTCCCACGGCTTTCCCCATCGCCGTCACTTTGTAATAATTCTCCCCATCCCTCTAATCAAAAGGTAAATGACACACTAAGAATTTTAGTAATCTATATCTATAATAATTATGTTGATTATATAACTCCTCTTAATTTGGAAGCAAAAAAACTATGACCTATAACTAGCTGGTACACGTACAGAAGTGAAATTGAGGGCAATCTCTCTGAAATTTGTAGTCTGTAGAGCATACATATGAATCATTCAGACAAACAGCAACAGTGTACTATCCCATGTAGACGTACCTCTCCGAGAAGATGAATTGGATCGAGTTGCTGTTGCACTCTCAGGCCGGCAGTACAAAAGGTACGTACGAATTCCAACGGATGACCCAAAAGGCATAAAGCTACACATGTAGCACAAGTTTAAAGCTACTCCCACTCGACAAGAATGTGTCAAGCAAGGTTGATCAATGAATGGTCCATCGATCCCCTTGATTAGTGCTGCTGCTGGTAAAACAAGGCAGCTCGAGATGCATAATTGCCCTGCTTGACGAGTTCCAGTCTCTGAAAGTACAATTGCATGCACTGTGGGGAGAGCATCTAGATAGCTTTTGCCTCACACCAATTAATGGGATGGTCGCCAAAGTAGATTTGCTCTTGATCAGGAGCGGACAGCTTTTAATTAAAGAAAGGTGAATTCTGTCACATGTGTCTTAATGTTATCTCTCCGGCCTGGAGTAGACTAGTTTGACGGAGTACAACATTTTTATCCAGGGGAATTAGATACTCCAAATAAATTTTGTGTTAACTAGATATCGCGCTCGATCTTACCCTGTGGCTAGAAGCGAAAGCAAATTAAGCAATGAAGCTGGAATATTTCCACCTTTTTTTGTTAAGATTATACATACTACTAATGTTTTGCGCATTCACACGATATTAGAAATTTAGATGCAACATGAAACTGAAATTTCAGTATTAATATCTTAAGTCTATCAATTTTATGTTGTCCATAACACTAGCTAGCTCCATGCATATACCTAATATAATAACCAATTCTATTTGTTTTCAGTTGGACAAAATAAACCATCTTGAAGCTACTGTATAGGAGATGTGCGTCATGCTTCGTGACAAAACCATGAAGCCAAGTCAATGTTGAGAAAAATGGGCAAGATAGGCCATATGTCACTCAAACCTATTTGACCTACTCCATGTACACCCAAAATCTATGTCATATTTCATGCGGCATGTTTGACCGGTACTATGCAAACAATATCTCTCCTCCCTGCAACAGACAATTTTTTTCCTGGAAATTATAATTCGGCTGACCGGCTAACGAACGGGTATATATATATATATATATATATATATATATCTCCCTATTTCAGGGTCAATTCTAGCAAAAACATATACTATATAGAAAACCGTGTGACACGACGATATGGATCGATCTCGATCAGCTGGGTGGCGCGCGCTAGCTTGAAAGCGTACGTGCATGCCCGTCCAAATCCTTGATCAATCATATACTACGCTCGCGCACGGCCATTCTAGTTCTAGGTAGGCAGGTTCACATCACTATATGCATGGGTAGCGCCAGTACTAGCTCTTGGAGCGACCTGACCCGCTAGTATAGTACTTGCGCACGAAAACAAGGAGCAAAATGACGCCCCCCGCTTTTCAATAACAACTCTCGGATCTCTTTTGTACCAACCACACGATCGAACAGCCCCGGCCATCACGCATGACAAATAGTGGCTATATATTAGCTACTAGCAAATTAAAGATAATGACACGATCATGCAGTACACATCTTCCTGCCATCAAGAGGCGATTAAGGACATCGATTGATATGTACGATTATCATCCGGCAATTTCGAAGAAAAAAGCTTGATATAATTCATTCGTCCGTCCATGCATATGGCCTCTGGTCGAGCAATGAGTCCAGCAGGCTACCAAACATGTGCACAGCAGCTCAGATATAGTGTGGTGTTGTATTAATGGAGATCGATGGACAGGAGGAATGCAAAGAGGAGCTAGCATAAAATTATCATAGCCCATGGCCAGCACTGCAGCACAGATAGCTAGAGTGCAATGCGCATGAGCTGGGGTTGATTAGGTACATGTACAAGAACCGCCGCTAGTACTACCAGCAAGGACTAGCTACTAGATCATCATAGAAATGGTACGAGACCCGGCGCCAGAAAACTCTGTAGCGTCATGTGTGTCTCGCAGCACAGGAGGGGAAAAAAGAAACAAATCAAGAACCGATCGACCTTGCAGAGGAGTAAATCGGTGAAAAAGAGGAGATTAAAGAGGTTAATAAGCATTAACAAGAACCAAATTAAGTACTACATACTATCTCTTATCTAGCTTCCTTCGATCTCCATTAGCTTGCCTGAGTGGTGGTGATGACCCATCAATTCAGGGCTGGATGTTGCCGCCGTTGCTGGGGGCGAAGGGCGGCAGCATCATGTCCTGCAGGAGCCCAAAGTCCTGCGCCATGAAGTGCTGCATCTGGAGCGATGTGGGAGACGGCGAGGTGGTAGCGGTGGCGGCGTCGGTGGTCGCCCCCGCGGCGGTGCTCATCGGTCCGCTCATGCCGTGGGACGACGCGAGGCCTATCGCTGGCGGCACGATGTGGTTGTGAGCGCCGCCGCGGGGCGGCAGGAGGCCCAGCACGTCGATGACGCCGCCGGCCCGCCCGAACGGCCCGCCGCCCATCTGCGGCAGCGGCGGCGGCGGGAAGGCGCCGAGGTGGTGGCCGCCGGCGCCGGCGTGGTGATGGTGGTGCAGCTGCGCGGCGAGGAGGTGGGTGCTGCCGCGGAGCGTGGCCGGGATGGGGTGCGTGTGCTTGCCCTCGTACGTGGTGATCACCACCGCCGGGTCCTGGTACGACCGCTCCACCCGCTTCTTCACCGGGCACTTCTGCGTCGTGCACCGGTAGTAGCTCCTGCAGCCGTTTTGCACACCTCCATTAGACGAGACCATGCTGTCTATCTCGCTCATGTACAGCAGCAGGTGCAGTAGTACGTGATGCAGCAGGTACGTAGACGAACAAGTGTGCAGCGTATACAATTATACGTGCCCATGAATGTAAATGTGTAGACACACACATACCTGGGGTATGGGCTGTTCTTGACGGCCTTCTGGCCGTACTTGCGCCACCGGTAGCCGTCCTCGAGGTGATCGACCTCGCTCTTGGTCATGAACGCGAACCGCGGCTGCCGCTGCCGCTTCTCGCCCTTGCCCTTGGCCTTCCCCGCCGCCGCGGCGCTGCAAACAATTCAGCAACAATATCATCGATCAGCTCCTCCTCCTCGATCTCACCGGCCGGGTCAGCGGAAAGTGATCGATCGACGCGGATTTCGTTCATACTACGATTGCGGTGGCCGTTCAAACGCGGTTGTTGGCTGGTCTTGCGAGCGACACTAGAGTAGTGCACATGGTTTTAGCAGGTTCACACTGTGTGCACACCCCCTTTCTTCTGCTCGCGGCCCCCTTTTCCGCTCCTGCGCCAGATTTTGTATCGCGATTGTGCCATGCCATGCTAGATTGCACCAGAAAGGGAGCTGTGCGAAATCCCTATAGTGAGGGGAGGAATATCTCTTGGGGTGCAAGATGGGCTATACAGCTTTTAGACCGGACCATTCTCAGGAGATCTTTGGGTTTTTTTGGGTATGATCTTGGTAAAAGTGGTGAACCAAAAGAGTAGAAGGAGGAGCCGTAAACGAACAAGAAATTCAGGGTGCAAATCTTTTGGTCAAGTGGAAGGAGATGCATGTTCAAAGCTAGGCGTAGCATGAAATCCATAAAGCAAAAGGGAAAGAGAAGAGATGGTATGCAACTGGCAGATTATGCTATAGAATACACCGACCGACTTTTTCTGTATTTGTTTTCTTGTGACACGCGAGTGTGAAACCCTAGCCCAAGTTCACACCTTTGCGTTGCCGCTACCTTAAAAAAAAAAGAAAGCAAGAACAAAAGGAAGGAACAAAGAATAGAAGAGGAATGAATGAATGACTGCACAACCAGCAGGCAAAGCAAGGGAGCAGAATCTAAGGCACAGGAACTGACGCCTAATCGTGATGCAGGATCACCCAAAAGCACTAGGCAGATAGGTTCCGATTAGCCGAAAGATCTATCGAGAAGTTGCAAAAGGCTAGAAAGAAGGTTCCCAAAATTTGCAGCAAGAAATTGATGAAGAAGAATTCTCCAGGCCAGGCCATAGTACTCACCCTTTCTTGCTCTTGTCAGCGTCCTCCTCCCCCTGCTTGCCGTGCTCCTTGCTCTCCTCCCCTTCCCCTTCCTCCTTCTTGAGCGAGTCCTCCTCCCCGGCGCCGAAGCCACCGCCGCCTCCTGCGCCGCCGCCGCCGCCCGCCGCCTCGCTCGAGGACGACGACATCGACGACGTGGTGTTGGGCGTGACGGGCGCCGTGCCGCCCCCGCTGGGCGTGGGCGTCGGCGCGCCGAAGCCGCCGCCGCCCGTGTCCACCACCAGCAGCTCCCTCTTGACGACGTCGTCCCCCGGCACCGGCAGCGGCAGGTCCAGCGCGCGGAACAGGAGGTCGTAGTCCATCGCCCCCATGCCCGGCGCGCCCGCCGCGTGCAGGTAGTCCGCGAACCACGACGCCGCCGGCGGCGGCGCCTGCGGCATCTCCCCCTGGCCCGTCGGCGGCCGCTGCGCGAACAGCGACGCCAGCTCGTCGTGGAAGAACTCTCCCGACGACATGGGCGCGCCGCGCGTGCGTGTGGGGGCTGCTGGTGCCTGCTGCTTGGGCGCTTGGTCACTTATCAAAGGCGAGGGAGGGAGGGATCAAGATGGTTGTCAGGGTGGGATGGAAATGGAAGGAAGCGAGCGTACAGGGGCTATATGGTAGTGGGGGCGTAGTGAGGCGAGCGAAGCGAAAGGGATTGGGGGGTGTGTGCTGTGTGTACGTGGTGTGTGTGCGCGGAGGAGAGCACGGCTAGAAGCGAGCTGATGCGCATACAGATATACCGCTACTGCTAGAGATGGATGGGGTGACGCCGTGCCGAGATGGGGAGAGAGATTGATGGATGGTTGGGTGGGTGGATTTTTTTTTTTGTTTCTCCCTCCCTCTATCTCTTACCAGCTGCTTTTGGGGTTGGCGTTTTATTTAATTGACCCAGCTTTTGTGACAGAAACTACTGGTAGTACTAATTGATTAGGCCCAAACGACATGTCCATTTCCCGGCCTCTTTCCCCTCCCCTGGAGTTATGCGCTTGTTTCCATCGCACGATACAACAATTATCGGTGGGTTAGACCTCACCCTCCCTTCCCCTCACCTCTCTCTCTCTCCATCTCTCTAGCCTGTAGGCCACACCATCAGTGCAGTGAGTGAGCAGTGGTAATAATGCAGGATTACCAGCCGAAGCAAACAGTAATGGCGCGGCGGGAGAGGATCGGATGGAACGAACGGTCCACGGTCACGGGCGCGCGCGCGCGCGGGCAATGAGTCAGCGTGGCCATCGTGCCAAGCGGATGTGTTCGATGCGACGCGACGTGCCCGCAACTGGAGAGCAGCCGAGACCGAGCGATAAGGCCTTGTTTAGATTTTAAAAGAGTACTTCTAAATTTACTATGTAAAAAAAGATTCTCTATCATGTCAAAATATCATAACATGTATGGAGTACTAAAAGTAGATGAAATCAAAAACTAATTGTATGGTTTTGTTGTACTCTGCGAGACGAACATTTTGAGTCTAATTAATCAATTTTTGAACAATTTTTCACACATACAAACGAAATGCTACAGTAACGCAATGATTACGAAGTGACATCTTACTCCCAAATTTAACCTCCCAAATTCAACATCTAAACAAGGCCTAAGGCGTGTTAAGTTACACGTCAAATCACCAAACTTTTTAAAATTCTCTCTACAAACATTACTATTCATCTATCTCATCAAATCTCTTTTCTCATGTATGAAACACTAAACGTGAGTCAATAAAAAAACTAGTTACATGGTTTTGATGTACACGACGAGACGAATCTTTTGAGCCGAGTTAGGTCATGGTAGGATAATGTTTACCACAAACAAACGAAAAATGCTATAGTACGCTACAGCATCGTATGTGACATTTTCACTCAACTTTTCCTTTCTTTTTTCAACTAAACCCACACAACAGAGAATAACATGTGCGGCGCGGCCAGCCAGGGCCCAGGGGCAGTCGCAGTCGCATCGCGGGGGTCCGGTCAAGGCGTCTGGCCGGCGGGGCCCGCCGCGTTCCCTCCCGGTGACGGTGCGTGGCGCTGCACCTTCACGTCGGAGGGGCATCGGGAAAGGGCGCCGTTTCTCGTTTCTGGAAGGAGGATTTGATTTGTAGGAGCACCACCACGGCGGCAGGGGGAGCCCCAATCATGAAAAAGGGCTCGTGGTGACAGGGGACGAGAGGCCTGTTTGGTCTGCCCCCGATCGATCCTTTCAGCGACCGATTTATTTCGAGGACGAACATTCATTCATGGAAAAGTGCGCGAAAACGCATATTTGAGCGACCCATGCATCTGTTCTGCCCCTTCTTTTTTCTGTTCTGTTCTGTTGCGCACGCTCGGCGGGGCGACAACAGTCATGTGTTCCTTTTTTTTTTTGGTTTGAGCGACCCATACATACGTTTGGTGGACTGCATGAACAGTAGCTGTGAAATGCATGCTATTCTGGGATAGCAATTTCCTGCTGCATAAAGTTTGAAGCCAAGCCATCGTCCGGACTCTGGGGGTCCCTGCTCCTGCAAAACTGAGCTGTTCGGATCTACAGCGATGGTATGGTACGGCCGCGCGTATGGCTACGATCGGTCTAGGGGACTGTACGTGCACACAGAGTTACGCAGCGTACGTACGCCCGTCGGAGGATCCGAGTCAAAGCCTCGGACCACGGCTAAAAAACTGCGTAGTAAAGCCGACCCAGAGAACCACGTGTTACCCCCAAATGTGATCGGCTAGCTCGTGCGTCGCTCGCTGCCTCACCACTCACCAGCCGATCGAGCCCGAGCGCACCGCCACCGGCCTGCGAAACCACCAAACAAACGCGGAGCCCCGCCAGCTGCGCACGCGGCGCTCAACCGCCGCCGGCCGGTGTGTGTGTGAAACGCGGAGCACCGCCAGCCTCGGCGTCCCAGAAAACAAAACAAAAACCATGTCGTCCCAACCCGGCCGGTAGCGGCGCCCGGCGAATTAACAAACGCGGCAGGCGTCTGAATGCGGCCGGTGCCGAACGCGTAACGTGGCGCGCCGCCGTGTGGTCGCGGATCGGGGGCCGGGGGTGTGAATCCGATCCCGCCCGCGCGCTCGTTTCGGCTGGACCGGCCGGGTACGTACGAGGACGAGCGGCTCCTGTTCACGCGGCGGGGGGAGGGGGTGGGCCGACGCCCCGGCGCCGATCGACCGACCAGCGTACGTGCCGGCTCCGGATCTGTGGCAGGCGGCCGGTGCGGATCGATCGATCGGCGGCCCTGCGTCCTGCCGATGGCGCCTGCGGTGGTGCGGTGCGGCGTACGGGGAGGGTGCTGGCCCCTGCGGGGCGTGCGCATTTAAGGCGATCGAGGGCTAGCTAGCGCGAGCGGCAGGTGGTGGTGACGACGGGGGAGGGTGGTTTGGTGGGTGCGCGCCTGCTTTTTGTCTCGGAAAGCCCGGTCCAGCCGGGGACGGCGACGTCCTGCCGCTGGTCGGTCCCTGGTCGGGTCGGGGGTCCAACCGTTAACGTACCGGACCCAGCCGCTCGCCCGCTCTGGCCACCGCTGCTCTGCTGCGGCGCGCCAACCCGCCCACGTCGTCCATCTATCGTTGCACAGCAGCGAGCCCACGTCTCTGCCTAGGGGTCTCTCTCGTTGATTGGCAAGTTGACCGCTTTGCGATAATTTTGGCCGTCGATCGATTCCTAAGTACTGTACGTACCAGTAGATCGGACCGATCCACCCGCGCGACGCTGCTACCGTACGGCCGGGTGCTTCGTACGTATTCAATTCGTCGCTCGTCGGTTGGGCCATCGGCGTGCGCTAGCTTTTGGCAGTTTTCTGAGTACAGCGGACGTACTCCCACAGACGGACCCGATCGATATTTATGCACCGCAAAAAAAAAATGACATTTTAGCGAATTTGGACATCCACACCGCGGTTGAAAAAGCGTTTGTCAAACAGAAAATTCCCTATTTAACACTGAACAAATGACTTCTTACTTCCTTGGCCCTCGAAAACTTTTTGTTTCCTATTTGACATCGAGTTAAAATTTCGTTCCCTAAATGACACTACCGTGAGAACCACTAGCTAACAGCGTTAAAAGGGACATGAAAAGACGATTTTGCCCCTCGAGGGTTTTGCTGTGTAATGGACAATACAACAGCATATAGTTCGATTTTTTGGCATTATTTTGAACATTGAACATTGACATACAGCAAGGGTCTGGTGCTGAAATTTTTTGGCATTATTTCGTTCCCAAAAATATATCAAGATATAATTATGAATTATAACAAAAAATTGCACACAGATACAACAACACATTAACTTGACACATGCATACACAAGGTTCACAATTGCATACAATGGTCTGGATACATTAGGTTCACACAAAGTTTTGGTTCACAGAGACAAGAAAGTTCACAAGCCTGAAGCCAATTTCAAGTTCACATGAGGTTCACATACATAGAAAAGAAATGATCACATTCACATCATAGGCTGAGCCTTCTTTTGCTTCTTGTGCTCAGTGCAGGGCTAGCAGCATCCACCTTTTTGCTTCTTGTGGCCATTGCCGGACTGTCAAGTTGAGCCATTTGCTTCTTTGTAGCCAACACTTTCCTTTTTCTTTTGGCCTTTTCTTTGACAGGAGCTGTTGTTTGCACACCAAGCACAGGCAGAGGTAACTCAATGGAAAGTGGCTCAGGTTGATTTGAGCCACTCCTTGATCTGTACATAGCAAGCAATACATTTAGAGAATAAAAAATATAATGAAACTGTGGGCTGTATTATTCTCTAAAATTCAGAATTCATATTTTTTACCTTTTTGATGCTCCAAAACTGCCACTTTGCTTGCCCTTCTTGACACTTGTAATCTCCATGTTTTGACTATGGTTTGAAGGAAGCTAATTAGACTACATTGCAATTTTTTTTTGGAATGTAATACAAAATTCGGAATTGTAATTTCTCATTGTAATTTGGTACCTTTTTGATGGTCCAGAACTAGAATGATGATGCTTATCCTTTTGCTTAGATGTGGTCTCTAAGTTTTGCCTAATATGACAAAAGGAAGTTGCTTAGAGACTACTAGGAGTGCAAAATTCAGGAGTACAAGTGTCCAAATCATGACCTCACCTTGGTGGAAAGGACATAGAGGCTGCTGGTGCTTCATCCTCATAAGGCACAATTGATGATTCTGCTGTTTTGGTTTTCCTTGCCTTCTTCTTTGGTGGTCCTCTACATGAAACAAAAGAAAGTAGTTAACAGGTATACTTTATTGAGAAAAATGAAACAAAGTATGTTTTTTTCTACCTCACAGCTTTCATAGCAGCAATGTCATCTGGGTTGCCCTTTTTGCAGTTATGCCAATGATGCCCATAGTCTTTACAAATGGGACATTGGTGCTGTCCTTTTCTTGTTTTCTTCTCACCACAACCCTTATGTCTCTCAGTTTTAGGCCTACCAGCAGTGGCTTTCAATAGAGGTGGATACATAAAAAATCCATGGTTAGATTTAGGCCATTGGCGCTTATCAACCATAGCAGGGATGAGCTGGGCATATGCTGCTCTAAATTTGTCAACAGAGTAATACATGTCTACATACTTCTCTAGAGGGACATTGTGTAGTGATGTGATATATGCTATTGCATGTTTGCAAGGAATGCCAGAAACTTGCCATTGTCTGCAAGAACATGTCCTGTCTTGCAAGTTGACCACAAACCTAAAGCCACTACCACCCAAAGCCACTACTTCAGCAACATTTATTTCTGAACATTCTAGAACCTCCAAGTTCAATTCCCTACTCATTTCATTCAGCCTTTTGATTATATGGGGTAGAATCATACCCTCTAGTTTCCTGGATATTTTTCTCCTTTGGTTCCATTTGGTCATAAGCATTTGCCTTATCTTGTCCATAAAGTCATCCAAGTTCAAGGACTTGTGTTGCTTAATCCAATTATTGAAGCACTCAGCCAAATTATCTTAGAAAGCACACAAGGTGGTGGACTAGGAGTCAGTTCTCAACCATTTGTAAGGTCGACTATGTAACTAATAATTTGGCTGAGTGCTTCAATAATTGGATTAAGCAACACAAGTCCTTGAACTTGGATGACTTTATGGACAAGATAAGGCAAATGCTTATGACCAAATGGAACCAAAGGAGAAAAATATCCAGGAAACTAGAGGGTATGATTCTACCCCATATCATCAAAAAGCTGAATGAAATGAATATATGCATCTTTGTGTTCCTGTCTAGCATAGCAGTAGCAGTGTTATGTCTTATATTGTTGGTTTCACTTATAGGATGGATCCAAATTCAACTTTTCTGCTGAAAATTAAACTGTTTGGCAACAAAAAGAAAGTGAGAAAGAAGTTCAGATGTTTCAGTTTTGAAATGGTTGTTGATTCCGATTTGACAAACCATAAGGATTTAATTGAAGAGATTGTTGAGAAGTACCCACCAGATTATTTAGAAGTTGCTCATGTTCAGTATAAGCATGGTCATTCTAGTTCTGGACCATCAAAAAGGTACCAAATTACAATGAGAAATTACAATTCTGAATTTTGTATTACATTCCAAAAAAAATTGCTATGTAGTCTAATTAGCTTCCTTCTAACCATAGTCAAAACATGGAGACTACATAGCAATTTTTTTGGAATGTAATACAAAATTCAGAATTGTAATTTCTCATTGTAATTTGGTACCTTTTTGATGGTCCAGAACTAGAATGACCATGCTTATACTGAACATGAGCAACTTCTAAATAACCTGGTGGGTACTTCTCAACAATCTCTTCAATTAAATCCTTATGGTTTGTCAAATCGGAATCAACAACCATTTCAAAACTGAAACATCTGAACTCCTTTCTCACTTTCTTTTTGTTGCCAAACAGTTTAATTTTCAGTAGAAAAGTTGAATTTGGATCCATCCTATAAGTGAAACCAACAATATAAGACATCAACACTGCTACTGCTATGCTAGACAGGAACACAAAGATATTAACAGACTCACCCTTCACTCCATTCATTGCTCGCGGGAAAGGTTGCAGAGGCCCTAGGGCGCGCGCTCATGGCCGCCGCATCCTGGCCGTCGGCAGGCGCTACAGCATCCGCGGCCTCCTGGTCGTCGTGGGGCGCCACGACCGCCGCCTCCTGCCCGTCGGAGAGCGCCGCGGCCCGGCCTCTGGGGGGCGCCGCGGCCCGGTCTCTGGTGCGCGCCATGGCTGCCGCCGCATGGCCGTCGGGGGCCGCCGCGGCCTGGCCATTGGGGGCGCCACGGCCGCTGCCCAATGGCCTTCTGGGCGCGCCATGGCCGCCGCCATCTCGCAGTCGGGGGGCGCCGCTGCCCGACCGGCCGCTGCATCATGGCCGTCGGGGGACGCCATGGCCGCCGCCTCCTGGCCGTCGGGGGGCCCTCCCACCAGATCTGACGCCATCCCCTCCATCCTGTAGCGCCGCCGCCACTGCCGCTAGGAGATAGGGTTGGAACGGTTCGGTGGAGGACTGCATGGGAATCGATTGACCTAGGTAATGTTCGCCAAGGGTAATTTTGCTTATCCACCAAATAACTGACAGGTTTCTATCCCTATCTCACGGTAAATTCTCACGGATTGGACGGCAGTGTCATATAGGGAAAGAAAAATTTTCTCGATGTCAAATAGGGAACGAAAAGTTTTCGAGGGTCAAGGAAGGAAGGAGTCATTTTTTCAGTGTATTTGGTACCTTTTTGATGGTCCAGAACTAGAATGACCATGCTTATCCTTTTGCTTAGATGTGGTCTCTAAGTTTTGGCTAATATGACAAAAGTAAGTTGCTTAGAGACTACTAGGTAAAAATCAGGAGTACAAGTGTCCAAATCATGACCTCACCTTGGTGGAAAGGACATAGAGCTGCTGGTGCTTCATCCTCATAAGGCACAACTGATGATTTGCTGTTTTGGTTTTTCTTGCCTTCTTCTTTGGTGGTCCTCTACATGAAACAAAGAATGAAACAAAAGAAAGTAGTTAACATGTATACTTTATTGAGAAAAATGAAACAAAGTATGGTTTTTTCTACCTCACAGCTTTCATAGCAGCAATGTCATCTGGGTTGCCCTTTTTGCAGTTATGCCAATGATGCCCATAGTCTTTACAAATAGGACATTGGTGCTGTCCTTTTCTTGTTTTCTTCTCACCACAGCCCTTATGTCTCTCAGTTTTAGGCCTACCAGCAGTGGCTTTCAATAGAGGTGGATACATAAAAAATCCATGGTTAGATTTAGGCCATTGGCGCTTATCAACCATAGCAGGGTTGTAATACATGTCTACATACTTCTCTAGAGGGACATTATGTAGTGATGTGATATATGCTATTGCATGTTGCAAGGAATGCCAGAAACTTGCCATTGTCTGCAAGAACATGTCATGTCTTGCAAGTTGACTACAAACCTAAAGCCACTACCACCCAAAGCCACTACTTCAGCAACATTTCTTTCTGAACATTCTAGCACCTCCAAGTTCAATTCCCTACTCATTTCATTCAGCTTTTTGATGATATGGGGTAGAATCATACCCTCTAGTTTCCTGGATATTTTTCTCCTTTGGTTCCATTTGGTCATAAGCATTTGCCTTATCTTGTCCATAAAGTCATCCAAGTTCAAGGACTTGTGTTGCTTAATCCAATTATTGAAGCACTCAGCCAAATTATCTTAGAAAGCACACAAGGTTATGGACTAGGAGTTAGTTCTCAACCATTTGTAAGGTCGACTATGTAACTAATAATTTGGCTGAGTGCTTCAATAATTGGATTAAGCAACACAAGTCCTTGAACTTGGATGACTTTATGGACAAGATAAGGCAAATGCTTATGACCAAATGGAACCAAAGGAGAAAAATATCCAGGAAACTAGAGGGTATGATTCTACCCCATATCATCAAAAAGCTGAATGAAATGAATATATGCATCTTTGTGTTCCTGTCTAGCATAGCAGTAGCAGTGTTATGTCTTATATTGTTGGTTTCACTTATAGGATGGATCCAAATTCAACTTTTCTGCTGAAAATTAAACTGTTTGGCAACAAAAAGAAAGTGAGAAAGGAGTTCAGATGTTTCAGTTTTGAAATGGTTGTTGATTCCGATTTGACAAACCATAAGGATTTAATTGAAGAGATTGTTGAGAAGTACCCACCAGATTATTTAGAAGTTGCTCATGTTCAGTACTTCGATGATGTCCTGAAAACATTCCCGGAAGTAGAAACTGACCAACAATTGATGCATATGTTTGAGAAACACTCCATTACCAAGATTGTTGACATGTTTATCTCATATTGTGATCCCTCTGAACCATTTGAACCCATCAAAGAGTGGCATAATGAACATGATGAGGACAGTTATCTTTGCAACCCATTACCAGAAAATGAGCATGTAGGTGTTGATGAGGAGATCATGTACCTAGAGATTGCACCTACATGCTCATTTTCTGGTAATGGGTTGCAAAGATAACTGTCCTCATCATGTTCATTATGCCACTCTTTGATGGGTTCAAATGGTTCAGAGGGATCACAATATGAGATAAACATGTCAACAATCTTGGTAATGGAGTGTTTCTCAAACATATGCATCAATTGTTGGTCAGTTTCTACTTCCGGGAATGTTTTCAGGACATCATCGAAGTACTGAACATGAGCAACTTCTAAATAACCTAGTGGGTACTTCTCAACAATCTCTTCAATTAAATCCTTATGGTTTGTCAAATCGGAATCAACAACCATTTCAAAACTGAAACATCTGAACTCCTTTCTCACTTTATGTCAATGTCAAATAGGCGAATTTTCTCTTAACCTGCTATGCTAGACAGGAACACAAAGATGCATATATTCATTTCATTCAGCTTTTTGATGATATGGGGTAGAATCATACCCTCTAGTTTCCTGGATATTTTTCTCCTTTGGTTCCATTTGGTCATAAGCATTTGCCTTATCTTGTCCATAAAGTCATCCAAGTTCAAGGACTTGTGTTGCTTAATCCAATTATTGAAGCACTCAGCCAAATTATTAGTTACATAGTCGACCTTACAAATGGTTGAGAACTGACTCCTAGTCCACCACCTTGTGTGCTTTCTAAGATAATTTGTCGAACTTGGTTTTGCTGCCTCCATTGCAGCCCAATGCTTCTCAAACAAATAAGGGTTCCACGAATACGATGCTGCCCAAAGATGATCATCAAAAACCTTGCCATGAAACCTTTTCTTAAAATTTTGGACCAAGTGGAACATGCATTCCCTATGTTCTGCCTCTGGGAACACTTCACCTACTCCTGCCATAACAGCTTGGCCTGCATCAGTGCTTATGGCTAAACCCCTAGGACTGCCAATTGCCTCTCTAACTCGTTGCATGAACCAAATCCAATTATCATTTGTTTCTGAATCAAATATTCCAAAACAAACAGGATACAACTAATTATGACCATCAACTGCTGAAGCACTAGCTAACTGCCCCTTAAACTTGCCTGTCAGAAAAGTGCTATCTATTGCTAAATATGGCCTGCAACCACTAATGAATCCCTCAATGCAAGGTTTCAAGGCAAAGAAAAATCTTCTGAATCTTATCTTGCCATTTATTGTGTGATGATCTATCACTACTAAGCTGCCATGGCAAATGCTCTCAACTTCTGCCTTAAAACTGAACAAATTATCAAAGCTACTGTCCCAGTCACCATAAACCTGATTCAAAGCTAGCTGTTTACCCATCCACACCCTCTTGTAGTTCAAACTCACCTTGTAGTGTTCTTTCAATTTCTTTTTCAATTCCCTTGTTTTAATATTCCCATCAGCAATCACCGAGTCTTTGACCTTCTCACAGATCCAATGTTTGGTAGCATTATTCACCTTCTTCTTCCTTCTTGTACTAGAGCAAGCATGAACAGCACAAGGGTTCTTCTTCACCTAGGAAACATAAACATGGGTAATTAGTTGACACAAACATAATAGAATAAGTATGAAAAGAACAGAAATTAGTATAGCTGAACAATTACCACTACAGTGCACAAATCATCAGTTGTAGAAGCATGCAGTCTCCATTGGCAACCATCATAATCTCTTCTTGAACAATAGGCCCTGAACCTATCTGGTGCACTCTTCTCTGTGTTGAACTCAAATTCATGCTTGATTGCATGCTGACAAAGTGCTAACTTAAACTCTGACATTGAAGGATATGTGGAACCTACTGTCATGGGAGGATCTTCCTTATTATATGTCATATTTGGTACATGTTCTGCCTCATGACCTACCAACTCTTTGTCAGAATCCAATTCACACTCTGAGTCAATTTCCAACTCACTCCCATCCTCATTGTCATTCTCGGGAATATCCTCCTTGCCTTTGCCCTGCTCACTAGCCTCACTAACAGCAGTATGTATTGCTTCAGTATGTGCAATCTCTAGGTACATGATCTCTTCATCAACACCTACATGCTCATTTTCTGGTAATGGGTTGCAAAGATAATTGTCCTCATCATGTTCATTGTTGTCGGGTTGCTCGTGCCACTCTTTGATGGGTTCAAATGGTTCAGAGGGATCACAATATGAGATAAACATCTGAACTGTCTTGGTGCTGGAGTGTTTCTCAAACATATGCATCAATTGTTGGTCAGTTTGTACTTCCGGGAATGATTTCAGAACATCATTGAAGTATTGAATATGAGCAACTTCTAAATAACCTGGTGGGTACTTCTCAACGATCTCTTCAACTAAATCCTTAAAGTTTGTCATATCGGAATCAACAACCTTTTCAAAGCAGAAACATCTGAACTCCTTTCTCACTTTCTTTTTGTTGCAAAACAATTTAATTTTCAGTAAGAAACTTGAATTTGGATCCATCCTGTAAGTGAAACCAGCAACTTAAGCCTTCAACATTGCTACTGCTATGCTAGACAAGAACACAAAGATGCATATAATCCATCAACATTTCTACTGCTATGCTAGACAAGAAGATAACAGAGTCACCCTTCCTCAACCCATTCATTGCGCGCGCTCATGGACACGGCGTCCTGGCCTCTGGGGGGCGCCGCGGCACTAGCTCTGGGAGGCGCCATGGCCGCCGCCGCCTGGCCTCTGGGGGGCGCCGCGACCCTGCCTCTGGGGGGTGCCCCGGCCGCTGGCTGCTGCTATCGCCTGGCCCTCGAGGCACGCCATGGCCACCTTCTCCTGGCCATCGAGGGACGGTGCAGCACGGCCGTCGGGGGGCCCTCCCTCTGGATCGGACCCCTCCATGTCTCTTCACCACCGTCGCCGCCGCCGCCGCCGCGAACAGGTGAATGCGATAGGGTTGGGAGGAGTCGGGTGGAGGAGAAGGGGAAATTGTGACCGTTATTGCTCTGGCGATAGGGTTGGGAGCACCAGGGGTATTTTTGACCATCATCCACCAAAAAACCGACATGTTTATGTACCCTATTTCACGGTAAATGCTAACGGGATGGACGGTAGTGTCATTTAGGGAATGAAATTTTAACTCAGTGTCAAATAGGGAACAAAAAGTTTTCGAGGGCCAAATAAGGAAGGAGTCATTTGTTCACTGTCAAATAGGGAATTTTCTCTTTGTCAAAACACTTTTGGTACCATTTTTTAAAATTTTGTTATAAATTGATTTGTTAAAGTTTCACAACAAAAAATAGATATATTGTAAAAATATGTTTATAATAATTCTAATTATATTTCGTTAGTATCATACTCCGTACTCGTAAAGGAAGTCGTTTAGGACAACGACACGGTCTTTAAAACACAACTTTGACTCCTTATTTCTATAAAAATATTTGTCGAAAAGTGATGCATGTATAATTTTATGAAAGTATGCTTCAAAATAAATCTATTCATATAACTTTTTCAATTTCAAACTCAACAACTTAAAAGTTATTCATGATTTATATTCCCAAAGTTTGACTCAAACCTTGTCCTAAACGACTTCCTTTACGAGTACGGAGGGTGTAATATATAATGACTTGTATAAGTATAGTTAAAATTTAAATATTAACTTTTTCTAAAATAGAAGCCAACACTCATATACTGTCACACACATTTTACCCATATAACAACCACTACCACAAAAAAGATTTTTAGCAGCGACCCTTATGAGCACCTCTAAGAAATTTAGTCAACTTCGATCTCAACAAGGCATCTATGTGAACGACCACATAGTTTATTACTAAAATAACATAATAAAACTAAAAAAAATGATCAACCGTGTTGAATTGGGACCTCGAAACCAGATTAACACATTCCACCATAGATAATCTTATCGGCTGAAAATTTAACTTGGTATAAATCTGCAGCTAGGTATTCTTGCCGTCGATCCGTGGATCGGATCCATGGCGCAAAGCTCCTACGTACACGTACGGCCGGACGTTTCGTACGTATTCAATGCGTCGCCCACCTATTAGCTGTCGGCGTGCCCTTTGGCAGTTTTCTGGGTACACCGACGTGCACGTACGGATACGTTGAAACCCTCGGATTGGGGGCTCTGGCTAGATGCTCGATCGATCGATTGCTGATGGACCTCGGCGAATTTGATAGTGTGATCTGTCACTGTGCGCTACTCCTACAAGAAAGTTGATCATTCCCGTGCGATCACGTACTTTAGTTTAATACTAGTATGTTATAAGCATGCATAACAGGGTGGTGCGTGTTATTTATAGCCTGATTGGCGTCGAGTAAACTAAATTCATACTGTACTTGCTTAATGCTGCGAGAACATTTCACATTTAACGCACTCGTCGCCGGAATTTAGCATGACGTCAACAACTGCTCGATCGCAATGGATGACTAAATGATCGGAATTGAGACATGTATAGGGCTTGCTACTAGTATCAATTGCACGAGCAGACACATAAATCTGGCTAGACATGTAGGTTCCGCCTTGGGAATGGCCAGCCGAAGTGCAGAAAGGAGTGGGTACAAGTTTGGCAAGGGAGCAAGGGTTTGAAACCCCATCAACTGATCCTGGTCTAATCTGGGTTGCTTAGCCGGCTATAGCCATCACCACGCCATCTAGAAAAGACCGAGGTGACATCGAGGAACTGGCATCTATCTATCTAGTGACTGGTATCTACTACTATCTACCCTCCTCTCAGTGATAGCTGCAAAAACATGCATGACTCCCGATCACCGCCATGTTGTCCACTCCGCGCTGGTCCGGTCCATGGAAAAAAGGCCTTTCTTAGAGCCGGGCAATGCGTGCGTGACATGCATGCGTCGTAGCCTCTATTTTGGACTTGGAAGTTGCCGCTCGTTCCACCTAAGAAAAGTAGTAGCATGACGCAGGGCCCCAGCTCCAAAGCCCTGCTTGGATCTTCTCGTAAACAGAAAGTACATGATTCCGTTCCACTTAATTATATATTGGTTTTATTTTTGTCAGTCATGGTTTCGTCTCATCTTAAAACACTACTAGCAGTCCACTCATTTTTGCAATCTCAAACATTTAAGACGTTTTCTTTTATCGCGGCGTTTGATATCAACACATCATACTACTTTAGTGCAGAGGCATGGATTACATTGTAAACCAAAAATATTGAACAGTGCATCCACTAAAAAACGAGAGACAGCCCCCAAAAAGAAAACGAGAGAGAGAGGGAGGAGGGAGCCGCATTTATGGTGGTAGGAAGGATGTCGCTATTATCCGGTAGATGGTTTGACAACTGAAGTTAAACATAGGGGAAAGATCCAAGCCCAAGGTCAAAATCGCAAATCTGAAGGTGCAGAAGCGAACAAGCGGCACATGGATACATGAGGAAGAACACTTTCACGCCTATAGATTATCAGCCGACGATCCTATCGGTGCACAGCAAACCCCTCAACGGCCGGGGGAGGCAGAAACCAACTGCATGCTAATTAATAATCAGCGTATCCTATGCTCATCGTCATCGATCAGCCTCAGACACGCCGGGCCGTCCCCAAGGCAAGTTGGCCCGAGTCCAATCCTTTTATAATCTCTCTCTCTCTCTCTCTCTCTCTCTCTCTCTCTCTCTCTCTCTCTCTCTCTCTCTCTCTCTCTCTCTCTCTCTCTCTCTCTCTCTCTCTCTCTCTCTCTCTCTCTCTCTCTCTCTCTCTCTCTCTCTCTCTCTCTCTCTCTCTCTCTCTCTCTCTCTCTCTCTCTCTCTCTCTCTCTCTCTCTCTCTCTCTCTCTCTCTCTCTCTCTCTCTCTCTCTCTCTCTCTCTCTCTCTCTCTCTCTCTCTCTCTCTCTCTCTCTCTCTCTCTCTCTCTCTCTCTCTCTGCAGCGCTTCCCCTAGCTCCCCTGTGACATGTGAGTGTGACTCATGTTACTGTCTCCGCGACCTAACCCCTCGCACGGTTTGACCTGTTCCAAAGTCTCTTCTCTTGTAGCTAGTCTTAAACTTTGATCGAATGAACAATCTGCAGGATTAATTTTATCCCGGGAGGAAATTTTGTAGATATCGTCGAATCTAGGGAACGTTAAAAAAACGTCTGATCCGATCCGCCTGTTTTCTTTAGATCAAATCACTTAGAATATCATGTCGAATTAACAATCACTAAGAATATCGCGTGGTCTCACCTGCTCCACATCGACCGTCGCTAGACCGGCCGGCCGGGCCGTCGCATCATCATCTATCTCCGCCGGCCCGCGGCTGCGGAGAATATGTATGCGCATTTGAAAATGCGTCGCCGGGGAGACACGGCGGCGTTCCGGCGGACATCGGCGCGTACGAAAGATTCCGGTGCACTGCATGCGGCGCGCTTCATCAGTTTTGTTTAAAGTTGATGCAGTGTTTCTGGTCATGCCTTCGGACGCAGGTTTTTACCGTGCGTTGGCTTCTCGAGACCATGTTTCGGCGCGTGTGGGGAATCTACCCAACACGCCGGCCATTCCCTTGAAAAAGAAATCTACCCAAAATATATATAAGCATCGAATACTCCAATATGGCAGGTGGTGATACAAACTAGAGCTGAGTGATCTCGTAGCAACACGTATGCGTGTACTGTCATGGGCAACGTACGGTTCTGCAGCGTGCGTGTCCCCGAGTAAGGTACTGGTACACAGCTATGTAGCTTGACAACGCTGACCAATGAACAGTAGTAGCAGTGCCGCCCTCAGTTGTTGGTGCGCCCGGATTCGAGCTGCCCACCACGAATTCCACGATGAGACCATGCATCTCGATCGATTTATCTCTCCCAGTCCGGTCCCATCCCACGACCAACAACGCAGCGGATCGACGACCGGCGCAGGTAGCATAGCAGCCGCGCGCGCTCACGTCCCTCTCGCTCGGTCTCGGCGGCGCCATCGACCGACCCACCCCTCTCCCCCCTCGCGCGCGCCGGCCGGGGAACACGTGGGTCTCCCGGACGCCGCGCGCGCGCGCTCCAATCCGCCGTCAATTCAGCCTTGCACGGCTAGGGCAGCCACCGACCGTGACATGCGCCGAACCGTACCGGCTGGCCCCCGAAAAGTTCGTCCATCAATCTATCGCGACGAAATCAGCACACAGCCTAGATGATGCATGGTTAATTAGCTACAATGATGCTAGCAGTTACTCCTCCTACTAGAAAAAAGAGCACTAACAAATATCTCGAGACTACCCTACGCTTTATGTATGTGCACGATGTTGTTATAGCTTGTTAGTTTGAGCTATATATGTTCAGTCTCCATCGGAATGAGTAGCCGCCACCCGGAGCTAACATATTCTGTGCTAGCAGCTTTATTTCCCTCACATGTGAAAAGAGGTACGTGCACGCAACATATATGTCTGCCGTGGCTGCAGGCTATACGCCTATACGATCGAGAGCCTACGAGAGCGAGTGAGCAGTGACGAAGTGGCTAGGTTGCCGAACGCATAGCCCTAGCTGTTTGGTGGCGATTCGGCCGGCAAAGCATCCGCAATCAACTCTAACCCTTGTACTTATTCGGCGTAAGTGAGGCAGGAAAGTGGTATCAACAGTGTCGCCATCTATATATCTATCCGTAGCTTGCATTGGTCCGTCACGTACTACGCATTTACTATCATATATATACTATACTATGTTTACAAAGCCCGTAGCGTCGGTCCAACGCTGCTACTAGTAGTATCTTGATTTTCGTATTTGGCATCTGGTGAACGGCTAATATAATTTTTTTGTACCTTGTGTTTTTGCTTCGGTCAATTGTAGAAGCAGTGGAAGTTAGCTTTATTACAGAGAACGCACGTAGATCGTGGGAGTGCTTGAATTTGATGCTTGCACGGCATGGAACAATCAAGACGTGGGGAATTGAATAGTTTATTGCATATGGACTTGACGTGATCTGGTTAGACAGACTCACAGACCTAACAAACAACCCATCATCGATGGAGTCAAACGCTGCCCTTGGACCGCCAACATGTTCAACTTGGACCAGTGACATAGGCCTCGCATGAGCATGACGTGCGCCACCGTGTATGCACTGGTTTAACTGTAAATAGGAGCACATTAGCACTAGAGGAGCGTGACTGTTCAGCAATGTTTTCATGTCTATTATTTCTTTCTTCGTAAAATATCTCCACACAAAAATAACCACACGGCTCCGTGTGAAAAAAAACCCAGAATATATTTTCGACGTATTTTGTCATCGGTTAACCTTATCCTCGCTCAAATAAAGAGTCAGTCCTGCAGGCATGTGTCAGCTGTGCACGAACAGTGTTCAGCGATAACGATTAACAGCAGCCAGACATTAGTCTTGCACACTCTTACAGTCTTACGGTCCTACATGTAGCTCTCTTTTTTCAAAGGAGCACGTTTTGATCCCGTCAAAAGAGTCCAAAAGCTGAAAACTGAAATGTCTTGGTTTTGCCATGCATGCCTTTCGTTCTTCCGACTAGATCACCCAGCCACTAGATTGACCAGGTCGTAATCCTGACCGTGGCCTGCCTGTTCTTTCTGAGGGCAAAAGGAAGGAAAAAGGAGTGCATGCAGCCATGCAAGTGGTGAGGCCTCATAGGCCGGGAGGCCCCCTCGTTTCCATGCCTCCCACTCAGATAAGACGGTGTGGAAAAAGGATGGCCCATGAGCAACTTTCCTTTACGTTTTATCCTGAAAGTGATGTGATCATCTGAGTTGAGTTGGGAGTTGGAACTGGTGCTCATGCCTGCATACACTTTAGGCTCACAGCTTTTGGCATAGGATTTATCCGGATCTCTTTCTCGGCTTCTGGTTCATACTACGTGCTAGTACTCCATAGTGACATCTGATAATGGAAACACATTATTGCTTTAGTAGCACTAAGCTTAGCTTACCCATATCATGCTGATATTGATCCATGTGCCGTGGCGAGCGTTTGATTTGGTCAAACATGTCACGGGGACGTGCATGGTCATACAATGGGGCAAAGCAAGTGCAAATTCTGTGGCGATCCACAGCCACTTGCTACATTGTTTACTCGCTCCCTTCGGACAGCAGCCAATCGACGGGGAAAGCTTCGCTACCAGAACGAGAGACATCTGCACCGGGTGGGAAAGCCCTTTAGCACCGGGTTTTCCACCCGGTGCCACTGTTCCGAGGCTAAAGGGTACGCCCTTTAGCACCGGGTGGCATAACCGGTGCTAAAGGGTCCCTTTAGCACCGGTT
>OAMR01000176.1:1239375-1268443 GCA_900205405.1 Echinochloa crus-galli
AAACAAGGCCAGTTGGATGCCTCGCCTCCTTCCCCCCTGCAAACCTCAGCCTCGGCGAGAAAAGGTGCCCTCCTATGATCACAGTGGCATGCAACCATGAGCCAGCCATTGTGGAGTGACTTCCCGGCGTAAATGAAGCTCGAGAAGCAGGAGTTGATTCTTTATTGCGCAGCAAGGATCAAGAATCGCCCCATATTTGTGTGTGTGTGCGCCTGCTTGTTGATTAACTGGGGAATCCGTGGCATCCCGGTTCAACACACGACACCTTCCAGAACCAGAAGGCACATTCTGTTCTGCCGCCCTCTGATAGATCACATCGGCCATCAAGAAGGACCGAGCTTTCACCAGCGTCTAGTCTAGTCGCCGTCAAAAGCGACTGGCGAGTGGCGAGCACTGCCATCCCCGGACCCCAGGGGCCGGGGTGATCCGGGCCGGAACCACCCGCCACGCTCTGCGATCCCACCTGTCTCGTACCAACCGCCCACCAGCTCACCGGACCGTCGGTCAAGCTCGGGCCGGCGGACGACGGGTTCAATTCACACTCGACTCGCTGACTCGCACAACGAACAATGCGGTGCACGCGGGCCAGGGGACGGGGGCACCGGTGGTGCTTGGGCCGCTGAGCCCCATTCGTGCCCGGTGCCCTGTCCGCTAGCACACGGGGGAGCGCTCCCTCTCGCACGTCGTCGCACCGCGCAGACGCATGGACGCAGCACGGCAGCGGCGCCGGGACCGGGAGCCCGGGGCCGACGCGGAAGCGCGTCCCGGGGCGCTGGGATACACGCGTGCACTGCAGACGCGGCGGGCACATGAGGTGCCGGGCGGCTGATGCATGCGCTGCGCTGTTCCGACGCGGCAGGGCGCGCTCTGCTATGGCGCGACGGCTGGCTGCGCGCGGGCAGGGGATCGAGGCGAAGATGTCAACGCCATGTTGTGCGAGCTTTCGGATCTCGATCGGGCCGGTACGGTGGTGGCGGGTGGCGCTGTTGGAGCGTAGCGTAGCGTCGCCTAGCTAGGCTGCGATCGATGCCCCGTGCGAACAAAAAGAGAGGGAGATGTCTGTCCGTCTGTCCCTGTGACTGTGTCCCGCCTGAGATTCGCCGGCCTCTTGAGTTGGTGCGTGCAGCTCCTGCCTCTCGCTCTCGCTCTCGCTCCCGCGTGATTCCTGGTGGCGCCCATGATTCTGTTCGCCTGTGGTTGCATCGGTGTCTGCAGCCGCGGTTGTAAAGCATATCCTGTCGAAACGTCGGATCGAGCCCATGGCTGCTGCTGAATGCCGATGGACAGTGGACTGGACCATCATATACTCATAGATAGGTTTTGTTTTTTAAGCACCGATCGATGGGTATGCATGGGCAACGGGATATACTGCATTTGGGTTTGGAGATCGAAGTTGCAGTGAGCAAAGTCAAACGCCCGAGTATTTTAGCTCATGTCGTCGCACTTGTCGCCGTTCTGTCTAGCGGCTGGAACTCCAAGTTGTGTGACCGGCATTTCGAGGAACTGGTAAGGGTAAGGGGTTATTATTGTCGTGCGCACGCAGGAATGGAAGGTCGGTGTTTTGAACGGGGAATTGAAGATGGCATGCCAAACATGCTGGGTGTTACGGCAATGATTCCGATTTTGGCATCAGTTTACGGAAGGTGCATCTCGTGTACTAGCTCTAACTGTGTCTTGGTGAATTCCATGTGGTAATTGATTGGCTAATAGCGTTTTGAGGCAAGAACCACTTACCAGTGCATGTCCGTGCTAATCTAAGCAAATATGTCAATGCACGTGATAGAACACAAGCAGTTTCAATCAGAAACCTGAGATTCAACTCTAGCGTGTTTGGCATTGGACATTTTTTTTCTTTCACCTGAACCATGTCTGAACAAGGTCGATATTCAGTAATTAGGCAATCCTCATGTTCCATGTTTTTGCTATTTGAGGTTGATCATGGTGTGATTATCTAGTTTGGGCCTGCTCATTTTACTCGACCTTGTAAAATGTTTGCATAAGAGGCCAGTTGGCCCAAGAAAGAAAGAAAAAACGCAAGCCCATAAAGCAAAATGACTCGGACAGAAACTAGGAATTTGGCGTGAGGCTGCGAGTGGCGGTCCGATCCGTATATAAGTGGGCTGGGCTTACTCAACCCAGTTACCATCACGACATCGAGATTCGTCAGCCCAAATTTCTTACCGACACGAATTTTCTAGCCCAATGGTGAAAGAAGAACTGCAGGCCGGAAACAAATCACGAATTTTCTAGCCCACGATGCTGAAGAACGTCAAATCAGGGAAGACAGGAAGAACAACGCGTGGTCATCTCCAGCAACGGGAATCTCCGTGGCGCCAGAGCGCGTGAGCTCTGAGTTCCTTCCATACACGAGCGGGCATATATTCGATCGACAGATAGGCAGGCAGGTTCCGTTCCATTTTTGTGACAAGTGCATGTACATGGATCGTTTGGTTTCGCTCTCGGTTGCAGCTGGCGGCGCTGCACCAGCGACCGTCACCTAAACGAACGGCCGTGCTGCGTCTCTGCGTGCCTATAGATGCATAGCTGGGTCATCATCATCCGCGGACGCCGTGGCACCGTCCGTAGCTAGCGATCCGGGTTCGCCGCGTTTACGCAACGGCCGGGCTCCGAAGGTTCCGTTCCAGAAGGCTAGCAGCTGCCTGCCATGTTGGAACGTTACCGGAGCCACAAACCTGAGAGGAGAGGAAGGGACCGACCGTTGAGCTTGAGCGCACGTCCGGTTTGACCCGGCGCACCCGAGATTCTTAAGTTCTTGAACAGAGCACGTATGGTTGCTCTAGAGCGAGATTCGAGTCCTGCTTCAAATGATTGGGACGGACAGCTCCTTCGCGCGGTCGAATTGACTCCGCACGTCAAATTTCTTTTTTTTTCTTTTGAAACGAACTCTGCACGTCAAATTGCTTCCAGAACACTGCTGGCTACTGTCGATTAGTTGGCAGCTAACGGCTTTGCTTACGCTCCAAGTTCCCGGCTTGGGAGAGGCCTCCTGTTCTGACCATCTCAACGAGTATCTTTTTTATAATGGTTTGAGTAATACAGTAGCACATTTTTTTCCTGAGGAGCTTCCATTAATAATTTATCATTTGATCAATTTTGAGGCCTAGTCGCTGCTCGCTGGCCACCTAGCTCTCCATCATCAAGGAATTAAATACACTGATTTTATGGTACCTCTGATGTGTGATCTACTGTATCATTTTGGAGAAACATGTTTCCGGCGTTCCTTGGATGCTAGCTGTTGTTGTATGTCTTCCTCTCTTCGGTGACACAATTAGGGATGCAAGTGGGTACCCAATGGGTTTTTTGGGTCAGCCATCTTAGTTCATTTTATCTTCCAAATTAATTACATAGGATGCCATTCTAGTTTATTTTTCTAAGTTTTGGGTCGACCCAATGACCCAAAAACATAGATACTTGCATCCCCTAGACACAATTCTTCCGTGTATAGCATCGTGCCATGCAATTCAATTATCTGCGCATACTGAACCTTACCGTTAGCGCTGGGCGCAGATGAGCTAAACTATACAGATCGAGACAGAGCAGATGAGCCGCCTGATCGTCAACCCATCCATCCCGCAGACACATTTTCACCACATCCATAAAACTAACCGAGGGAATAAGTGAAGAACACATGAATTAGCAACAACCCGGGCCGCTTCCAGAAATCACACACCATTCGATCAGTTGCTGGTTCCAGCTGCCGATCGAGGCATCAGGCATCCGTCCATCACAACGCATGGTACGTGCCCGTCTAAATAAAGTCTAGCTGAAAGAGACGTTGGCGTCGTGCCAGTGTTTTTCAGCAACTTCTTCGGGGGCCTGCCGGGACAGCTGTGTGATTGATTGATTGATCATTCGCAGGCAGGTAGTATGGGTGGTGATGCAGCGCTGCTCATGCATGCTGCCATGTGATCGGCCCCTCGTTTCATGCGACCAGACGCGAGTTTTGTGCGCGCTGCACTGCACAAACTACTACTGGTTCCGGTCGATCGATCGTCTCGAGCCCTAGATTGCCGCCCAACCGCACGGGTTTAATGACCACACCTGTCGCAGGTGTAACGAACTTCCAGCGGTGGCCAACGGTCTGGATCATGAAAGGCGTGTACAGGCTTAATCTGTGGTACTGTATCATCGTTTGTTTATGATGCCAATTGCCTCCGTTTTGCTGGACCTTTAACAGAGCCGCGGCCGTGGTTAACCTCTTCCAATTTCTTCGGTTGCGAAGGCCCGCGGATGCTGTGCAGCAGGCGTGCAGAAACGGTGGAAGCAGAAGCAGCCATGGGCACTGCCGCACTGGACCCAACCGCTCCGATCCCGAGACAGATGCGTTGTGCGGCTGTGCCTCGAGCCCTTGACCAGCGGTTCTCGTCGCTGCTCGAGGCTACCGAACGCCCAAACCAAACAAAACGTCCTGCTTTTCTTGACTTTCAAATTCCGAATTCGAACTGCCCACTACCTCTAACTCCTCAGCAATCCACAGAAGCCGCTCATTCCGTGGTGGTAGTAGCTAGGCCTTGTTGCCGCGGCCAGTTCGGCTCCAGCCCGGCGCATCCAAGCCGGCCGGCCGGCCAGCGCTAGCTCGTGCCTGCGAATCATCAAACACCTGTAGAATAAAAGCTTCGCTGACTGCTAGCTGACCGGCTCAGATGCGTCCTCGCGTACCTTTTCGCGTCACGCAAACGGAACAGGAAAAAAGATCAACGGAAATCAAACAATTTATACAAGTCTAGAGACTAGAAGTGCACGGTTTTCAAACCTTTTTTGACTGTTGACGCGAGTAGTTGCTTGAAGATTTCTTCTAGAAAAAAAAAGAAATATTGGTTTGAAACTCTGGCTTCACGAGTAAGTTTGTTTCTCTGAGATATATTGTTAGATTCTGGAAGGTCGGTGACCGCATGTCTCCGAATTATTACTGCAGCTATATCTCCAGAAAAACGGGGTATAAACAAATACGTATTGATGATCGATCAGTACTACCGTTGCGATACTAAAGTACCGAACCGAATCAGCAACATGACGACAAACGATGAGCTGTACCGAGTCGAGTCCTTGAACACCAAGGCGCGGAGCACGTATAGACCCCAGCCTTGCCTGCCTGCCCCAGGGTGCGAAGTGCAAACCGCCGCGAGAGCAGAGGACTCGAGCGGTTTTCCTTTATAAACCAACCCCAGTCGTCACGTCCCCGGTCTCCCGTCGTTCCCCTGCAGCTGCAGCGCCGGCGCCGCACGTCGCGCGCCTCCCCCACGTCTCCCGTCCCCGTCCAAGAATCTCCTTCACCGACGACTCCCCTGCCGCCGTGGCCATGGCCATGGCCGTAGACCATCGGATGGACATGGACATAGCGCCGGCGGCGCCGGAGGGCAGCACCTCCCCGGTGCGGCAGCGCAGGGGGTTGCTCCGGCGGATGTACGCGCCCGTGGGCGCCGCCGAGCAGGAGGCATCGGCGGCGGCGGCGGGCGTGGATGCCGCCGCCGACGACGGCGCGGCGAGGAAGCCGCGGCGAGGCGGGTGGCTGTGGCTGCGGCACGCGCTGCGGCGGCGGTGGAAGATGCTCCGCGCCGCGTCGTCGAGGCTGGCGGCCGGGCTCCGGCGCGGGAAGCGGGCGCCGGGGGGGCTGTCCGTCGGCGGCGGCGGCGGCTGGGCGTCGGAGCTGCTCGACGCCGCCGCGTTCCGCGTCATGTACGTGGTGGAGGCCGTTGTGCTCGGCCTCGCGCTCTCCTGCTTCTTCTGCTGCTGCGGCTGCCAGATATGATGGCACGGGCACCGCGTTTCTTGCTCGGCCTTCTTCTCCCGATCCGTTCGCCGGTGGGCGGGCATGTAATTTTCTCATTACGGTGTAAAGTTTCGCATCCTTCTCCCAATCGTGGCTTTGATTTGCTTGATGCGTCTTTCGAGTGTTCTTGGATCAGAAAAGACACCGTTGCTCGCGCATTGCTACCGGGCCCGACGCGCACGGCCGAGCGCGCCGCCGCCTCCAGCTGTCTTCGTACCCTGGGACCCGGGTGTATTTCAGTATGTTTGGAAATCACCATGGCCTGATGGACTACTAGCAAATATTGCGCCGCCGTTATGGTGGATATCTTTGTAATTGGCAGCAGGAAAAAAAACATATATCGGGTTTACCGGTATTCTGTTTGAATCCCGTTTCGATTTGTTTGAATTTTGTTGAACTTAGTTTGAATTTCAATCTGATATTTTTTATATGCTAACCTCCGAAATATCTTTTTTTGGCCATATCTGCCTCGTTAAATTTGAAGGTGATATGCATCTGAGCTTGTAGGAAAGATTAGAAGTAGCATATAGTTTCAGTCCGAACGTGGAAAGTCGCCGTCATCTGTGTAGTTCAAAAGCATAACACAATCGACCAATTTGTGGTGACCGGGGCCATATGTTTATTTAGTTTTGATCATCTACGCCGCGTTCCGCGTCATGTACGTGGTGGAGGCCGTCGTGCTCGGCCTCGCGCTCTCCTGCTTCTTCTGCTGCTGCGGCTGCCAAATATGATGCCACGGGCCACGGACGCCGCGTTTCTGGCCTTCTTCTCCCGACCCGCTCGCCGGCGGGCGGGCATGTAATTTTCTCATTACGGTGTAAAGTTTCGCATCCTTCTCTCCCAATCGCGGCTTTGATTTGCTTGATGCGTCTTTCGAGTGTTCTTGGATCAGAAAAGACACCGTTGCTCGCGCATTGCTACCGGGACGCGCACGGCCGAGCGCGCCGCCGCCGGGGGTATGCGAACCCCGGGACCCGGGGGTATGTCAGTATGTTTGGAATCACCTTGGCCTGATGGACTACTACTAGCAAATATTGCGCCGCCGTTATGGCGGATATCTTTGTAATTGGCAGCAGGAAGAAAAATAGTCATATCGGGTTTACCGGTATTCCTTTTGAATCCCGTTTCAATTTGTTTGAATTTCGTTGGACTTAGTTTGAATTTCATCTGATAATTTTGATATGCCAACATTTGATTTTTCTTTTGGGCAATATCTACCTCGTTAAATTTGGACGTGGCATGCATTTGAGCTTGTAGGAAAGATTAGTTATAGCGTGTAGTTTCAGTCCTAACGTGGACAGTCGCCGTCATCTATCTAGTTCAAAAGGTCCCATACCATAACACAATCGCCCAATTTATTGTGACCGGGGCCATATGTTTGCATTAGTTTTGATCATCTTATATTTTTAATTATATTAAACTAAACAAATATCTATTTTCTTTTTGAAAAACTAGTACAAATGCTACATACACACACTCACACATATGAATATACACACATCAACCCTACTCATATAAGTATCTTCGAGAGACTAAGACGGTAAATGTCAAGATTGACGAAAATCAAGTCACTTCCTTGTCGACCAATATATTACCTACTACTGAAAGAATTAGAAATGACAGCAGGGTATGTATGGACATATGGTGCGGATAGATACCTACATGTATAAACTTTTTATCCATATCTTGACGGGTTTGTGTGTTTGTGTGTTTTATGTTATATAAAGGGAAAATTATATACCCGGATCATACCCGAGGGTGAAATTTTATATCTATACACTTACCCGCAGGTATATTTTTTTTTACGCATACCTCGATACTAACCCAGGTATCCATGCATGCGGGCAGGATTGTCATCCCTAGAGAATAGAGCCAGTTAAATCCTGTAATAAATCTAGAAAAATAGGACATCCGTGCTGAGTTGAGGAGTCAGCCTCGGTGGGTAGATTTCACCACAAGTATGCTTACCAACTAACTTACTATCTGTTCACAAGAAAATCTATTATCCAGCCCTCAACTATACTTGGAGTCTCAGAAAACAAACAATACTATTAAATCAACTACACCTCGAGTCACATATAAACAAGTAAGATCATGATGATATTGAGGCTGACATGAACGCCATTGAAATTGCTGGTATGGAAAGACATGTCAACATAAATATTGAAACTGCCATGATCTTTAAGCTTTAGTTTGCATCATGAAACTTTTCTAAATTTTGAATGTTTCTTTGAGTAAAGTTGCGCGCCATTTAAAAGAGATTGTTTGACAATATTAACATGGATTGTCATATTTACATTTAATTACAAAAATAGAAAAAGCACTCCGTGAATTGCAGTTAAATAGAAAATCCATTAGCACATACGACCAATGCATGGCAAAATTATAAAATACAGTTGTGCATGTATGATTAATAATAATGACCCCGAGATGGACATGATTAACATCCTAGGTGTTACGGTTGCCATAATTAGCATCTATCCTGATGAAGCTATAAAAATCGATAGCTTTAATATTAGTATAGTTTAACCTCCTATGTTTTTATTTAGAAATTCTTTTACAGATGATGCCTCTACTCAATTCGGTAGATGTCCTCACCTTCGATAAAAGCAAACCTTGACTGTTAAGTAGGTTTTGTCTATGATGAAATTTCAATCGCCCTTATATTCATCGCTCATGTCTACACCGACTGTGTCATTTTCTGCTAGCTAGTATTATCCTTTTCACTTTCATCCTATTTGTCTTCACCGCGCGTCCGCCTTTCGTGAATTGACCGAAGTGATTCGACTCTACTGTGCTACACAACAAAAAGCGCATACCTCCTGTGATATTTCTCGACCGTAAGCTACCGAAATATCCACCGCGGCCAGCGCTGCGCAGTCCACATCGCGTCATCGCCGCACCTGAAAACCGAGGAATTCGATCGGGCTTGTTTTTGCTCAGCTCGATCACACATCCATGGGCGCATGGCCTCTTGCTAGTGGGGACAAAAAAGGGACCTTATCTCTATCTGCGTGCAGTAACTTCCCTTTCCAATATCGTGAGGAGAGGAGACTAGAAGGATAGCAAGCGTGTACGATCAGCAGGAAGAGGAGCACGGAGCAGCCCAGCCGAGACTCGAGAGTACTGGGACTGGCCAACGAACGACCAGTGAGGAGTGCGAGCCGCGAGGTGTCAACGAGCAGCAGGTCAGCCGGCGCGCCGGGCGGGCGGCAAGCGCGGTGCCCCGTGCCCGTCTCGTCTGCCAGCGCGCGGCCACGAGGGTCCAGTGGGCGGTGGCGTACTCGCGTCTATGGTCGGATAAAATGCACGAAGCTCGTAAGCTCGCTCGGATCGTAGCCGGCTCGGCTCGTCTCGGCTCGGCTCGGTGCATATTCCTAACGAGCCGAGTTTTTGCTCGTTAGTATAACGAGCGAGTTCGAGCCGGCTCGTGAGCTGCTCGCGAGCCAAACGAGCTAGAATGTTTAATAGACTAATAAGTAAATTATTAATTGTAAAAGGGTCTCTAATCTAATGGTTAGAGCATCCGAGTAGCACCTATCAGACCCAGATTCGACTCCTTGTTTATATTATATATATTATTATGGCAATTTTAAATTTAACTCTAGCTCAACGAACTTAACGAACCAGCTCGTGAGCTTAACGAGCCGAGCCGAGCCAGGATTTTTGCTCGTTTCCTTAACGAGTCGAGCCGAGCTAGCTCGTTTGGCTAACGAGCTCGAACGAGCCGAGCCAAAACGAACCGAGCTGGATCGATATCCACCCCTACTCGCGTCTCCCTGCCATAGCCGCATTGGCACACCTCTCCTCTGCCTGCTGGTGGCAACTGCCAAGTGCGACGACGGAACAGCAAAGCTAAATAGACCGACCGGATCGAGCCTCAACCACTGGTGGTCCTCCGGAGTCCGGGCAGTGGGCATTGAAAAGTTGGAAGGCGCTGGAAAACCGTAGTGGACAGTGGGCATTTTGTGGAAGGAGCGCTGGAAAAGTTGGAAGTCCGCACCATTTTGTCCTGTCACCTGAGATCGAGGAGCCACAAGCCTGGCTGCCTGGGTTTTTTTTTTCGAAAAGTCAGCAGGAGCCCTGCTATATATGATATATCATATAAGGAGGGAAGCAAGTAGAGTTCTTATAGATTTGATATTACAAGAATTAAAAGGACTCAAACACTCGGATGGTACTATCATAAAGAAACTAAACGTCTGCTGGCAGGTGCCAATCCTCGCCACCAGTGGCGGAGCTGGGCCGGGCCAACGACTAAGGCCGGCATTCCCTACAGCATAGGAAACGGGCCGAATTCTTTGCTACAGTACCTGCTGCAGTGTGTAAAATTTGGCCCAGCGAATAGGGCCTCGGCCTGGGTGGCCTGGGCCGCAGCTCCGCCACTGCTCGCCACACGCCACTCTTCTTATCTTGATTTCTTCCAAGATTAGGACGAACACCCTGAGTGGGGAGGCTGATGCTTGATCAAAAATCCTCCTGTTGCGCTCCTTCCACAAATTCCATGCTATGTAGATCAAGATAGCAGCTACCACTCTCCTGCTCTCATGCGGTGCTCTTTGGATCATCAAGTTCCACCATTGTTGAATATCAATACCAGGAGCCGGCGCCACAACTAGGACATCTGTCCAGATGCTGATTCGAAGCCAAACTTCCTGAGCAAAGACGCAATGGAGGCAAAGGTGCTATGCAGTTTCTTCAATTTGATCGCATAGCGGACACATTAGATTACACGGCCAGTTTCTAGCTCGCAATTTGTCTGCAGTCAGGATCTTCTTTTGCAAAAGCAGCCATGCAAAGAATCTGTGTTTGCCTTCAGCCTTGGCTTTCCACAGCGCAGTACAGTTATGAGAGCAGTAGGATCCTTTGAACTGTATATCATAGGCAGACTTGGAGGTATAAGACCCATCTGCAGTCCATCTCCATGTAATTTCATCTTCCCTGTTCCCCAGGTTCACATCTTGGATCAGCATCCAGAGTTCTAGAAGTTCAGCCATCTCTTCATCTGTTGTCATTCTCCATAGGCCTCTAGTCCAATTGTCATTAGCTAAGTCAAAAACAGCCATCGTCTGGTTCTTACTCCAAGCAATCTTGTATAATCTTGGGGCAATATCCCGAGGAGCTCTTCCCTCCAACCATGCCGATTCCCAAAATTTTGCTTTCTGTCCATTCCCTATCTCCACCACCGTGCTTGCTCTGAAGAGTTGTTTGTCTATCTCATTCACAGGTAGTTTAGACCCAACCCAAGGCCTATCAGCATCCTTCCACTCAAACCATAGCCATCTCAGCCTCAGTGCCCGACTGAACCGTTCAAAGTCCAAGACTCCCAAACCTCCCAGATTTTTAGGCATATGTACCTTAGTCCAATTGACTAAACAGTGTCCCCCTCTTGCATCATCTGTGCCTTTCCAAAGAAACCCCCGTCTGATCTTATTCATATGCTTGACTGCCCACTTCTTCGGTGCAAACATAGTTAGGAAATAGGTTGACAGGGATGAGAGTACGTTGTTAAGGAGCTTCAAGCGCCCGGCTTTATTCAGAAGTTTCCCTTTCCATGTAGGGAGCCGACTTGCCATCTTATCAATCAGCGGTTGTATGTCCACTCTTCGCAATTGCCGGAGATGCAGCGGCAATCACAGGTAAGTGCATGGAAAACTCTGTATTGGGCAAACAAAACTCTCCATGACATGCTGTATGTCAAGTCCATCACAGCGAATTGGGTAAACTGCACATTTGGAGCGGTTGATGATTAATCCCGAGGCCTGTCCAAATAAATGTAGGATTTCAGCTACCGTGTGGACATCCTCCTTAATGGGATTGAGGAAGATGGCAACATCGTCTGCATAGACGCTCACTCTAAGCTTGGCTACTCTATTGATGATTGGAGAGAGCATGTTGTTCACTGTTGCAAACTCCAGGAGCTGTTGCAAGGGTTCCATTGCCAAGATGAACAGCATAGGAGAAAGTGGATCACCTTGTCTTAGGCCAGTGTAATCTTTGTACCAATGTCCTCTTGTTCCATTCATTAGCACCGCTGTGTTGCAAGATGCTAGCAAAATGGACACCTACCCTCGCCATCGGGAACCGAAACCGAACTGTTCTAAAACCTCCATGAGGAAATCCCAACAGACAGTGTTGAAGGCCTTAGCAATATCTAGCTTGGGAAACAAGCCTGGCTGTTTGTTCCTGTGTAGCGCTCTGATCGAATTTTGGGTATACAGAAAATTGTCTTGTATGCTGTGCCTTCTAATAAAATCACTTTGAGCTCTGGATACAATGCCATTCAGTTCTTTCCCTAGTCTTGTCGCCAGGAGTTTGAAAATAATTTTGGCAATGGAGTGGGTCAGGCTAATTGGCCTATAGTCTCCAAGCCCCTTTGCATCCGCCTTTTTTGGAACTAGCACAATATGCGCCGAGTTTAACTTTGAAAAGTGATGGCCATGGAGCCCATAGAAATAATTGACGGCATGCATGATATCTTGCCTAACTATGGACCAACTGCGCTTGAAGAAGAGACCAATGAAGCCATCCGGCTCAGGCACCTTGTCTGCAGCCATCTCTGATATTACAGAGAACACCTCCTGCACTGTGAAAGGCTCTTCTAAATGCTCCAGATTATGTCTGGTCAGTCCCAGCTCTTCCCAGTTTAATGTAATCGATCTTGGCTCACTGGGACCAAAGTGAGAGCTAAAGTGTTCAAAGATGACCTGCTCCTTCGCCTCATGCGAATAACAGGTACCCTGCTTCGACTCAAGAGAGTGAATTTGATTCTTCCTTCGTCTGCCATTCGCCTGCAGGTAGAACAGCTTGGAGTTTGCCTTCTGTGCCTTGATAGAAGTTAATCTGAACGCCTGTTTGGCTCTTAGTTTTTCTACTGCAGTCATCGCCAGAAATCTCATCTTTAGGTCCCTCTTGAACTGTATCTCTCGATCACTGAGATGTCTGTAGTCTTGAACTACATCTAGAATTGCAATCACTTGTTTGGCAGCACTGAGTAGGACTTTGTTATTGCCAATTAAACTCCTAGCCCACTTGCGCAAAGCAACACTGGTCCTCCGTAGCTTGGTGTGAAGCCTTAGGAAATGATTGATCACCAACAAGTTCTTATGCTAGGCAGCAACTACTACCTCTTGATACCCTTGGAGGCTTGGCCAGAAAGCCTCAAATCGAAAGCCTGAAAAGCGCTTTACTGTTGTGTTTCCGGCAATGAGGAGGGGGGAATGGTCAGACACCAGAGAGGATAGAGCGTGAATGCAGACATTTGGCAGCATAAGATCCCATCCAATAGTGCAGAAAGCTCTGTCAATTTTCGTCTGTGTTCGGTCATCGGACCAAGTGAACTTCCGGCCCCTCAGGTTTAGCTCTTTCAATTCCAGATCACGCACCACATCTCTGAAGGCACCCATGATTCTTCTGTTGAGATTGTTGTTGCTCTTATCCTCAGCCTGCAAAATCATATTGAAATCACCCAGAACTAGCCATTTATCTGTCATTGCATGCTGCACCCATCTCAGTTCACCTAGGAATTGCAGTTTCACGGTATCACCTTGCAGCTCATAAACCGCAGTTATCGACCAAGGCAACAGACCAGAGCTTGGTATAACAGTGCCTGTAATGGTGTGCACCCCAAGTTCAGATGCAGTTATTGTGTAACAATTATCATCTACTGCCAGCAAAATGCCCCCACATGACCCAATCACCGGCAGCACCACAAAACTATTTATGAACCT
Source organism: Echinochloa crus-galli (assembly GCA_900205405.1). Taxonomy (NCBI): domain Eukaryota; kingdom Viridiplantae; phylum Streptophyta; class Magnoliopsida; order Poales; family Poaceae; genus Echinochloa; species Echinochloa crus-galli. The sequence continues at coordinate 1,252,897 of OAMR01000176.1, forward strand.
GGCTCCCAGAATTTCAGCAACCAATCTTTGGTCAATAGCTTCCAGTTTCGTTTCCTGCAAAGCTACCACAGTAGCTTTAGTTGCCTGAACTAGATCCTTAACCACCTTTCTCCTAGCCGGATTATTCAGCCCCCGTACATTCCAATTTAGAATTACACAGTTCTGTTCAATCATGGGGACAAAAGACTCCACTCCACCAGAACATGTTCATACCACCTCCGAGGTTAAAACAAGACACACAGATTCCATAGAACAAACACAAAACACGAAAGCACCACCATCTAGCCCATCCCAGCCAGTACTGAACCAGCATCCACCAACTTGCACATCCCAAGCCACATAAAAGGAAAGAGTACATAACCATAAAGATACAGGTGCTCTGCCTAATGCAGACATGCAGCCACCGCTGCACCTCAATCATCAGCATCAACAATTAGGGCCTCAAGGCTGCCAGCCCCACCCTTTGGCATGCCAAACACCGACCTCAAATCTCCCTCCAAAGATTCTGCCATTGGGTCCGCAAATTGGCCACATAACGCATCCTGTTTGCCCACTGTCAGTTGATCGTTGTCTTCCAGTAGCCTTGAGGTCCGCATTAGCAACTTGGCTGCCTGTTCATCCACCGACTGCATGCATTCTCCCGATCTTCCAATCCTTGGAGTCTTGTAATCAGCGTGGGGGGTAGGCTTCCTGGCATTAGGCATCTTGACAGGGGCGCACAAGAGAGACTTCCTCAGTGGTACCACGAGCCGAGTAATCCCGCGGACAGGGGCGCGACCCCTAGCCTCCTTGTTGATTCTCTTGTCAGCCGACTCCAAAGCCTAGCCCTACCCGGTGCTCCTCATGACTATCAGACAACCAGCCTCCATCCCGCCTGGACCCTGATTTAAATCGAACCAGCCCACCTGAGACCCATTTCCCGGGGTCCGAGGCCCATTTGTCTCCAGGCCAAGCAACCCATCATACGGTGGCACAAGCAGATCAGTAGCAGCCTCAGATGTTTCCGTTAGTTCACATGACACAGCATCAGGCACCTCAATTTGGGCGCTGTCAAGATCAATCAACGGCGCATCAGTCTGTCGTGGTCCATCACCCTCAAGCAAATGAAACCTCTGATCCGGGGAGAGTATGGTTGTTTTGGCAGTACCTAGTTGGACGGAAGTCACTGGCCCTTTGGTCGCAGTTGGCTCCACCGAGCGCCGCGGCAGCATGGCCTGACCATGTCCAGGGAAGGCAACCTCAAACCCCATCAGGTCCTCCCCAGTCTGGTCCTGAACCGGGCTTTCACTGGCAAGGAAGCCTCTCACTGGCAAACCCCGCCCAAGATTATCGACCTCTCCTATCCTCACTTCAGGCAGCCCTATTAGGTTCAGCCTCGCGTGCTTCTGCTGCACCTGAGACCGTCCCTGCTCTTGTGTTGCCTTCTCCTCCCCCATTGGCTGCACCTCCTAAACAGCCCTTAGAAAGCAGCGGTCCCCAGCCTCCTCACACATAGGATCAAAGCGGGGCTAACCAGCATCAGTCCTTTCACCGAAGAGGCAAATCTCGTCTATCACACCAGAAAGCATTGGTTTCATTGCTTTCACTTTGCCGTGCTGCATGTTCAGCTCACCTCCCCCGGTTCGTTCACCGCCTCCAGGCAAAGCCTCCTTCGTCAACCTAGCGTCGCCCGCGAGCACAAGCCCTGACCTCCTCATGAACTGGTGGTCCTACTGACGTCCGGCGCCCTGATGGTTGTTGCCGGCACCATCCCTGAACCTGCCTTGTGCTCTTGCATTGTTGAGGCTACCGGAATTTGGTGGAGGAAATTGGCGAATCCCGCTTCCCCCCGGGCCTCCACCTCTGGGCGGTGATCTATCACACCTCCCACCCAAGCGCTCCAGCATCGATCTCCGACGCACCTCCACAGGTCCATCAGGGACCCTAAGGCGCCACACGAATCTGTGCCGGGCTGGCCATTCCATGGCATCAGACAGGGGTGGAGAGTAGTCAGTCACCCTGTCAATGTGGAGGAAGACGTTGTAGGCGAGCAGTGCCGCAGGCTGCTCGGGCTCCGGCATATCCATGTTGCCCAACCGCACGAAGTCATCACTAAAATCCATTGGCTCCTCCAAACGAAGGGTGCCAGTTCTTGCGATTGTATCAGTACGCTGCCTGGTAACGTTTGAGCTCGAGCGCACGTCCGGTTTGGCCCGGCCTGACCGAGATGATCGAGATTCTTCAGTGCTGCCTTGAACCGCGCTGGGCTGCCTCAGACTCAAATGATTGGGACGGACGGACGGCTAGTTCGCGCCTTCGCGGTCGAATTGACCCTGCATGTTTATATAATTGCAACATTGGCTAGTGGCTACCATTGAATACTACTACCTCCGGATTGAATTGTTTAACGTTTTCGGACCATCAAAATGACCTGGACTTAGTAGTGTTTGCCTGCCGGAAACATCAAGCATTAAGATACGAAGGTAGTAATTGATTACAGTATACTTCATATATTGTTTACGCTCCAAGTTAAGGCCGTCCTGTTCTCAGCATCTATCAGAACGAGGAACTTAGAGTAAAATGCATCACACGTCATTAAACTCGCACAGATTCTCACCTATATTGCTTAATTTGCTATTAGTACACGAGGGATCATCATACTTGTATCTTTATCCACTAGAGGTTCATTTTTAGCCTGATCAATTCCATCTACTGGAAAGATGTCATCAAAATGGACGGCACACATGTTGAATGTGACGACTTACTGGGGACTAGTTCGGGACAACTCCATTAATTAAAGTAGGGCAATGACACATGGATTTGTAGGTGATCGAGACTAGAAATCGTAGAACATGCATGACACAAAGTTGGGTGTTGATGGAATGCAGGAACTCTGTCATGGAATTCAGTTTGGTTATACAGCATGGTTAGGGTTTAGTTTGAATGTGTTAGGAAATACAATAGCTATATGTGTTATATTCATCAAACGTTTTCCATTTACTTTCAAAGTTTCAGTTTCGTGAGAGTGTGATTTTCAATGACATTTGTTTTACTTAAATTTTTTATTAAATTGTAATCCTCCAAGGCAGTATAGCAATAGATGTTGTCCTCGTCAATCTATACCATAAACTCGACGTGAATTGCAAATCTTATAATAGATGCTGTCCATATAATTCCATGCATCAACTCCAACTAGCATAATCCAATTCTATGTCATCGCCAATAGCTAGTAGATCTATTAGACGTGGCAAAAAAAAAGGACTTCCGGTGAACAAGAATGCAAGTTTAATGATGCGCTATGTATCATTTGCAAGTTAAGTGATTCCATGGCAAAAAGGACTTCTAGTTTAGTGTTTCTTTGTGCATTTTAGTTTAGAGGAAAAGTTACTGTGGAGAGGATGGTATGACGTATGGTTGTGGATGTATGGTGAGGCGACAAGTGGCGTTACGAGCATAGAAGGTGAGGGAGACAACTTCAGTTATATATAAAAGAAAGATTATCGGTCTAGGAAAACTCATGAACCCTAGCTACACCGGCGAGGGGATTTTTCGTGAGAATTTGAACCATCTCTACTGAGTGATACTTAAACTTTTTAACCACTGCACTAGAGACTTTTTCACTTAGTTATGTCATATTAATGATGGATATTATAGCACACATTTCTTATGCATAGTTAGGACTTGTGTTTCCTGGCAACAAAATTAACGAATTACATTGCACTCTTCAAATATAGTGCCGATACGCGTTATAAAGTTTGTCTAAAAGTGGGGCTTTTGGAAAAAGCCGGAACAAAAGCCTAAAAACTACAAACAACTCCATCATCATCGCTGCCGGTGGCTGTCGGGGGCTCCTATCTAGCTCATGGAAGCTAGATAAGAGACGCGGCTTAGGCCCAAGAACGGCCCATTAACGCGGCCTTCTTCTTCCTCACGCGCCGCACGACCTCCGCCGCCCCGACCGGTGGTTGGCGCGCCGCCGCGCCACCTGCCCACCATCTACCCCCCCTCCCCCCCATGAATGGAGGTGAAGATGAAGAGATCGTGCGGTCCATATCAACCACACGAATCTCAAATTTTAGAATCCACCTACCTAAAAAGTTTCGGGAAGCCACGTGAATCCCGGTGGCTGCCGGCCGAAGGCCCAACCCAATCGCGCCGTGGGGTGACGTCAATGTACGGCCGCCAACTTCTCTCCGTTCGGTTTCACGGTTTCTTTGGGTCCCAATTGACGATGAACGGCCGCTCGGCCCGCTCCTGGGCTCTGTGAATCGGCACCACAAACAAAAAATCGCCGCCGATGATGTCGTGGGCCTGCACCAAATTTGCTGCGTGAACAAACAAACAAGCCGGAAACTCGTAGCAATCCATCACAACGAGATGAGAAACCCACACCCAAAAGAGAAGAAGCAAAACACCCAGCCAGCAGCAGCCGGCCAGCCGGCAGCGTGATCCTGATCCACGCGGGGAGAGGCCCCCACCTGGCCCGCCGGCAGCGTCACGCGCCAGCTGAGCCCATCGCCGTGGGCCGCGAGCCCATTCCATCCCCCACGGACCCGCGCCCGTAGACCCCCACCCATTTGTCTCCGTCTCTCTCCCCGTCGCCGCAGAGCAGCCGAAGCCTCCTCCCGTCTCTTCCCCAACCGCGCGAGCTCTTCTAGGGTTGAGCGCTCGGCCTTCGTCCTTCTTGGGCCGAGCCCTAATCCTGCTGCAATCCGCCACCAATCCGAGCCCCCTCGGCTCTCTCTGCTCCTCCTCCGCGTACGCCGTAAGCCCCAAAACTCCCAAATCCCCCCGCTCTCTCCCCCTCTCCTCTTCCCTCAGCCGGCCCCGCGCTCATATCCTCCTCTCTTTCTAAATCCGGCCCAAGAATTTCCGCGTTCGGGAATTAGATCTGGTGGTCGCAGTTCGACCTGGTGCGTATCGGTGCGCTGGGTTCGTCGGATCTGCAGGCTCTGCTGAGCCGAGCGGGTTCCGGGGGAAATGGGTCTAGATCTGGTGCGAATTCGACTCTTTTTTTCTGGGCTTTTGAGTGCGCTCCGGGTGGCACTTCATATTTCGCATATGGTTCTTGTTGGTAGGACAATTCGTTACCTTTCCTTTTCCGCGGAGGGAATTCGGGGACTGGGCTCAGCTCTCATACTATAGCAGTACTAGTAATAATAACTTGTTCGGAAGTGATTTGATTTCGCGGGGGAATTACTCGGGGTTTGGCGTTGTGGCTTGCTTAGATTGGTACCGAGGCGACTTCTGTGGGAATTTCATTTACCTGTATGGTTGTTGTATCGTTGACAAATCGAGGTAGAGAGTCAGTACTACTACATGACGGTGCTGGATGAGCCACTGGAACGCTCGAAGCTGAAATTCCGTGGAATGGAGGCATCCATAGGTTTAAATTAGAGCAGCTGGAGCTAAAGATACATACACCAATCTTTGTGAATTGCCTAGTCATGGTTGGTGATGCTTGAATGGTTGAGATAAGGACACAATATCCCAGCTAGCTTTGATGCTAGTAAGGTAGTACCACGGCAGCTGGGAGCTTGTGGCTTGTGCAAACCATGAGCATGGTTCTGTCTTTGCAAAAAAGGCTGCATTAGGTGTAGCCTGGAGGCATTTGGTTCTTCAGCTAGTTATGTGCGGTCCCTGTGGTTCTAATATTGAGGTGCTATCCTTAGAATTTTGTGTTTACTTTCTGTTACAACTTGCTTTATTCAACCATGTGCGTTCAGCCTTTTGCTTTGCCTGGCTTGGTGACATTTGTGTTCACTTTTTTGTTGTATCTTTAATGCTATATTGATACATGCGTAAAATATTGCTTGCGTCTGTTACTTATGTGCATTGTTACATGTGTAAAATAATGCTTGCATGTAGTCCTTTTTATTGTGAAATTATGGTCTATTTGTCATGGTGTAAATACATCGACCGGTTTTGTTAATACTAATGTATTGAAGTTCTAACTTTTATTAGCATTTTGGTGGTGCTCTGATTTTACCATGCCATATCTGACAGATTTAACGAGTTCAGCTGCTAGCCTATCAGCATGGCTGAGGAAACTGCCAATGACACTCAGGTGGCCCAAGATAACGAGGTTGCCCACATCGATGAGCCAGTCCAAGGTGATGAGCTGGTTCAAGGTGAAGAATTGGCTCAAGGCGATGAGTTGATCCAAGGCGAAGAGTTGGCTCAAGGTGATGAGTTCAACTCGATGTGGGTGTACAAGCTGCGTGATTTATCAGCTGGCTGTCTGTACTACACCCTGGTTTTGTATTCAGTTTGTTTTGTACCGTGGATTGATGTTAATTTTCGTGTGTAGGTGTAGAATTTGTCTAATTTTATTATATGCTATTAATCACCTCTCCCGCGCGTCATCAGCCAGGTGCACTGGATCACTGCTGTGTTTGTGTTTGAAATTCCTATCGTGGGGTGATGGCGCCATCATTCAACGGTGCTGGATCATTCAGCATGACTACCCGCTTCACATTGTTCAACAGCCAGCATTCGCCACTTTTATTGAGAGTCTGCAGCCACGTTTCAAGATTGTGGATGTTGAAACGATGGAGGGAGAGGTGTATGCTGTTTATCAGAAAGAAAGAGAGAACTTGCTGCAAGCATTCAGCACTATGCCCGGAAGGATCAGCCTCACTATAGGATTGTGGTCAACGAGTCAGACTCTTGGCTATGTTTCACTTGCAGGGCAGTTTATTGACTCTGAGTGGAAAGTGCACCGAAGAATGCTTAGCTTCATGATGGTGCCTTCTCCTCATTCAGAGAATGCACTTAGTGAAGCAATTAGCATGAGCCTTTCTGACTGGAATATGAAGGACAAGCTGTTCACCATCACATTGGATAATGAATGCTCCTCACATGACATCTACAGTGCAAACCTGCGGGATCATCTCTCCAACAAGAACAATCTCATGCTTAAGGGACAGCTGTTTGTGGTGAGGTGCTATGCCCATATCCTTAATGCTGTTGCACAAGATGTCATTGCTTCAATTCACGGTGTGGTCTACAATATCCGTGAAAGCATAAAATTCATAAAAGCTTCTTCTGTCCGTGAAGAAAAGTTCGCTGAGATTGCTCTGCAGCTGGAGATTCCCAGTACGAAGACCCTCTGTCTGGATGTCACAACCGAGTGGAACACCACTTACCTGATGTTGCTGGCTGCCTTGGATTATAAGCAAGCTTTCAGTACACTAGAGACATGTGATGATAACTACAATGAAGCTCCTTCAGCAGAGGATTGGAAGAAAGTTGAGGCTGCCTGTACTTACCTGAAACTATTATATGACTCTGCACATAGCATCATGGCAGCAGCAAACCCAACCTCAAACCTTTTCTTCCATGAAGCCTGGAAACTTCAGCTAGAACTGACAAACGGCACAGGACATGAAGATCCTGTTTTCAGTAGCATTGCCAAGGATATGCATGAGAGGTTTGACAAGTACTGGAAAGATTGCAGCCTTGTGCTAGCCATTGCTGTTGTCATGGATCCACGTTTCAAGATGAAGCTTGTTGAGTTTAGTTACTCCAAAATCTATGGTGCTGAGGCTGCGAAGTATGTTAAGGTGGTCAATGATGCTGTGCATGAGCTGTATAAGGACTATGTGGCCCAGCCACTCCCACTGACCCCAGCCTATGTTGATCAAGGTGAAGGGAACAATGGGCCAGCCAATGCGAATAACAGTCAAGGAGCTCCTGCTTCCACTGGTGATGGGCTTCTAGACTTTGACATGTACCTTTCTGAGATCCAGAGTAGCCAGCCCTCAAAATCAGAACTGGAACAGTACCTAGATGAATCTCTCACTCCACGGATGCAGGAGTTTGATATTCTGAACTGGTGGAAGCTTAACACAGTCAAGTTTCCCACCCTCTCTAAAATGGCCCGTGATATTTTGGCCATTCCAATGTCCATGGTAAGCAGTGGCAGCTCCATATTCTCTGCTGGAACTGGAAGTCGCATGCTTGATGACTACAGAAGCTCTCTCCGGCCTGAGATTGTGGAGGCACTTGTCTGTGCAAAAGACTGGCTCCAGTACTCACCAGTTGCCACTGAGGCGCCAAGTTCTGCACTGGTAAAGGCTGAAGGTTCATAGGTTCACTGTGGCCACTGCTTCCTTCTGGAAGCTGAAACTATCTACCTACCGTATCTATGTGTAGTTAACTGTAGGGGTATTGTAGGTTTAGATTGCGAAGTGATTGTCATCTATTCTGGTATTTATCTTAAAGGTGTAATTTCTTTGTGTCAAACTCTGTTTAACAAGCTGCTGTCATGTAATGGTTTTTGTTGTATTATGTGGTGTTGTCTGACTTTGAACTCGATGTGGGTGTACAAGCTGCGTGATTTATCAGCTGGCTGTCTGTACTACACCCTGGTTTTGTATTCAGTTTGTTTTGTACCGTGGATTGATGTTAATGTTCGTGTGTAGGTGTAGAATTTGTCTAATTTTATTATATGCTATTAATCACTTCTCCCGCGCGTCATCAGCCAGGTGCATTGGATCACTGCTGTGTTTGTGTTTGAAATTCCTATCGTGGTGTGATGGCATCATCATTCAACGGTGAGGTGTTAGTGTAGTTTTGCAATCCTGATCTTGAGGCACTGATGTAATTTTACTTCTGCACGTAAGTTCTTCGTATGGTACTCTGCCATTGTTCTGAACAAGTTTGCTCCTGAACATTGGTGTAGCTGACAAAAAACTGTATTAATGGGGGTGTTTAGTTCCTGGAAAAAGGTAAAAAGTGAAGTGAAAAAGTCACATCGGACACCGTAGCACTTTTCGTTTGTTTGTGGTAAACATTGTCCTACCATGACCTAACTGGCTTAAAAGATTCGTCTCGTCGTGTACATCAAAACCATGTAATTAGTTTTTATATTTACCTACGTTTACTACTTCATGCATGAGGAGAGAGATTTGATGTGATAGGTGAATAGTAAAGTTTGGAGAGAGAATTCTTAGAAGTTTGATGATGTGACCGGGAACTAAACAGGGCAATTGTTGTCTAATAGCAGCACTATCATCCTAACCTACCACGAGAGAACGGGAGCCCTGCAAGCTGACTGTAGCCGCCTCACGGCTGCCTTTGATGTGAAGGTATGTTCCAGTGTAATATGCTTAAACAGTTAAACTGAAGTCCAACACTCTTTTATTGCCAGATTTTAGCTGCTAGAGCAATAGACATGGCTGGGAAACAATTAAAAGCATATCTGATCATCTTTCTTTGCTGTTTCCGCATTTTAATTAGGATTAATTCCTCTCGTGCCATTACTAATGATTAGAAATATGCCGTTATTAGTGACTAAAGGTAGCCCTCACTTGTTAGTGACGCACCAATTACAGATTGTGAAACTGTGAAAATTATAATGGCATAGATCCAACTAGCTCTTCTCTTGTAGTTGTCTACGAAAGTTGCAACCTTGAAATCTCAGTGTGAAACTAGGTGGTTTGCCAGCTACAGTACTCTAAATCAGTTGAACACAAGAGTACGTTTCCTGATTTTTGTTTTAACAGTCCATTCACCATTAAAGTGTTAAACACAAAGGTGAAAGCATATAAATAGAGGTGGTTCTTTGATGAGTTTCTTTATTTATGCTGTTTCCTTCACTCTATGTGAAGAGTATTTTATCTTTTTTTTTAACCTGGTGTATCACATGATGGCTGAATCTCACAGATTGGATAGATCTGTGGGTGAGGGGTGAGCAACAAGTTAGAAGGTCCAAGAGCAAAAATGTCTAGAAGAAAAAAATTGTCTCTGAACTTACAGGCGTACTCTTGGGAGTTTGAGGCAAGTCTTAATTGTATGTTCTGCGTTATCTCTCCCATACTATATCGGAGCCCCTGTTTTATGCTTGGCAAACATGCTAAAATAGATAAGAACACCTTGTGTGCAGGCTCTAATTTTTCCTCAGTTTATTAATGCTGCATTATGTTTCATGATCTGGCTAGAGATCAGCCCTATTGATCTCTGGCTGCCACCAGACCCTATTAAATATACTACAACACAGTTTTATTTTAACCAAATAATCTGACAGGAACATTGTAGTAACCTTTAGCTGCCACCAGATACACTCATGGTAATATATATGTTTCCTTTTATTTCTATTTCTTTCTACTGAATTTTGGCGAATGAAAAAAAAGTCATGCCACCTCTTGCCGATGAGCTGGGACCACCATCCGGTGCCTCGCCTCAGCGCGCCGTAACCAACGCCACCTACAGGCATGACAGGGCCCTCTCTAGCCTGGCCGTGGGCTGTGGCCATGGCTGCTGCTGCTGCCCGCCTGAATTGGGTTTGGAGGAGCAGAGAGAAAGGGAAATGGGAAAATGGCAGAGGGCACACATGTTTATAGAGCTGGAGTGGCGCTTGATGGGCGTGTTGCAATTTGGCTTAACCAAGGGAAAAAAAAAGAAAGAGATTTGGCTTAATCAATTTCTCTTGTTGGCATAAAACGGGATATGCAATACAGTAGTGTATAATAATTAATCATAATCACAAGCTACGGGGACTGCTGTACAACATTGATCTTATACCGGTGCGCAGCAACTGATCATGCTACAATTGAACTCTCCTGCCGGCCTCCAACGCATCCAGTTCGTGGCTCGTGCGTGCTCGGATCTCGCTGGAGCGCTGCGTTCGGCTCTCCTCCTCCCGCTCCGTGATGTACCTCAAGTGCGCGTGCGGCCAGAACCCTGGAGTAGTAGTCAGGGCATGAGTTTGGTTCAGCTTGTTTCGACAGATTATCCACCCCCAAAACACAGGGAAGTGCAGCTAGAATATCGCACTGAACTTGTGGTTTGCGTTTTGCTTCACTAGTCCATCGACATTGGCCCAAGCAACTGTAAGGACTAGTGATATTTTTACGTAACACATGGGAAATAGAAATTGGTGAAATGCATATAATTAGTGATTTAACTAAAGATGACTAACAGGACACAACTGTTATTGCATATTTCTATTGAAACGCGCTTTGTAGATTTATGTTCATTGAGTTTTTTTCTTTTAATTGCATTTCCTACGTTTGTCCATCTAAGTCATTATATTTCCTTTATTTTTAAATTTAGTCATTAAACCACATAATTGAGATGTAGTTAGCTAAATCAATATTTAGACAAAAAACGTGAAGGGGTGAGGCAAGGCAAGACAAATGCTTGGGATTGATTTCGTTCTATTAATAATGTGGGAGCTTCCCATCAGTAATAGTCAGTAAGATTCCATTCATTGTAATTTCAACATTCAAAAGTTCAAGGTTCGGCATGTTTCCAGAGTTTAGTTAGATGTCCTGTTTTACCCAATTGCTCCTTCATCTGCAGAGATGTAGAGAGCAGTATCCCCAATACATCACTTGACTAGGATATTTGTGATAAGATTCACAGAATGGAAAGATGAGGCATACCATACCTTTCTCATCTGAAGGAGGTGGGAAGAACTGCAGATAGCAAACTGAAGCAACCACCAATCCTGCAGTAATATGAAATGCTCATGAGCACCAAGGATGGTCTTTCAGAATAGTTACCAAGGTCTGCTGAGACCTGCAAACTTCATGCAAGGAGAGAATGATTCTTAAGCGGCAACCTACATACCAAGTACGCCGCCGGTGCAGACATCCTGCCAATGGTGCCAGTAGTCGTCGACCCGCGAGACGGCGATCATCGCCGCGACGAGCAGAGGCAGGACGACGACGCAGAGCTTTGCGACGTGCCCCCGCCGGTCGAACACCGTGATCTTCCCGGCCAGGTACCATGACAGGAACCCCAGGCCGGCGAATGACCCTGCCACGGAATATGAAAATGCTGGTTAGCCATTGTCCTTGACTCGTTGAGCAAGGGACTAGAAAATGAAACCTTCGTCCATTGTTACGCTGGTTTCTGACGGCAATCAACCTAGTAATTAATTAAAGAGCTAGCTAGGATATATGATCGTGTTTGGTGATTCATATTGGTTGATAGTCATGAGTGATCGCGAGCGACTCACATGAGGTGTGGCCGCTGGGAAAGCTCTTGTGGCCTTCCTTGATCACGCTTGGATCGCCGTGGCATATGACTCCTGTCGTGATGTTGTCATACACCTAGTAGACGTGTACACATTAGGATTTAAGGGAAAATGAGTGCAATTAATTCCAATGTGAAAATAATGGAGGCGAGACTCGTTACCGCTTTTCCATCAGGGAAGCAGCGCCAGAAGAAGTCTGGGCGCGGGCGGCCGACGGCGTCCTTGATCGCATCCGTCAGGACCCCGGTGATGAGCACGGCAAATAGGATACCCAGAATCGCATGGTGCAGATCGTACACGTTCCTCCGCCTGATGTAGATAACGGCGAAGATGATCACGGGCACAATGACGGCAACGATCTGCTCATTATTATTATCATCCATGAAAAAAGTTTAACACGATTGCCACCCAAAAGAAAAATGACCGTTGTTCTAAGGACTGCCAAACTTGGAAATTAAATTAAGTAGCCGCACACACCGGCACGGCCCAGAGTGGGACGGTGTTGCTCTTCATGGGGTATCTGAGGTCTTCCATCATGCCGGCGCCCACGAAGCGGTGGAACGGCTCGACGACGTTGAGAAGCACGTCGACGGCGACAAGGAGTAGCAGCACGAGCCAGTCCCACGCGTGCGACCTCGCCACCCTCGGCAACGTCGGGGGCAAGCACGCCGGAGCCACGGCGGCGGCGCCATTGGAGGCCTGCATCTCCAGGAGGTTGAGGAGGACGTACGTACTACTGGCGGTTGATCTTGTGAGAAGGTCCGATCGAACAGTGCCGGCTGTGTTCGCTACCTTTGCCTCCTGGTCCTTTCTTTTGCAGGGCTATACGAATCATCACCGTGTTGTAATTTATAGAGGACTGGAGGACTTGGAGAACTTGTCGTGAACCGAAACTGATTCAAGGTCGTGCATGCGCGTCGATCCGATGCAAGGCAATGAACGAACGTGATGGTGCGCTTAATTTCCCGCGCAATTATGTTGGTTGTTGATGGGAACTGCTGGGGAGTTTCGATCTCCAGTTAAACCCGGCTCCTATAGATGGAACTGCATGTGAGGTTTCAGGTGAGAGACAGCTTTGGCGTGCGCGCGCGGGACGACGCAGTTCGGAAGGGTAGCTGGGCGGGCAGGTCAGGATCGTCCGCCAGTCGCGCCGCGTCCGGGACGCGTCGGCCGATCTGCGGGCAGGCGCCCCGCGACACGTTCGTCTTCATCATGGGAGGAGCGCCCCGATTCTACGCAATTGTACGTCAAGTCGTTGACTCTCTCTCCAAGCGTCGCAAACTCGCAACGTCGTTGATCTCAAAAAAAAAAAAAAAAAACTCGCAACGTCGTTTCAAAATCCAAAAGTGCAAGACAAAAGCTCCTTTACCCGCGTAAATTTCACAAGTCAACGAACTTACGAACGTCTTTTTAAATTCTGAATTCCTTTTTCATAAGAATTTGATAAGTCAAGACAAACTAACATACATTTCCAATGATAGAATGCGAGATAGGACGTCAGTATGCTAAGAGGGGGCTCCACACGTCCACACACTCCCCTTTTTGCTTATATCATCCCTCTACCTTTCGAAAAATTGGAAATTTATCCCTATTTTTTCATTATTAACGCAATCATGCACTGCCTAGCTAGCCATGAGTGCAGTAAATTAGTAAATGGGTAAACGCATCTTACATGTTCATCTAAATTTCACTACTCAATTCTTCACCGTATTGAAATCATCAATAATCATCTTCATTGCAATCTCTTTCTCGGTATAGAGCACCAAGTAATCTTTTAAAAATCCATCTTCCATTTTGTTCCGTTCAACAAGTTTTTTTTAGGTTTTGCTTTGGTTTCCTCCAAGTTTAGCCTAATTTTATATATAAACCTATATTATGGTAAAACAATAAATTGAATCAGAAATAGTTTAGAAAACTATGCGATATGTGATGCCCGCCGTTGATGTTCATATCACCCTCCATCGCGGCCATGGGTGGTTGCTTGCCCGGCTGCCCGCCCGCCGTCGTTGCGGTGTTGATTGATGCGTTGAGACATCGAGCGAATAGTCACAATAATATGAGAAGGTGTCACAAGAATGAAACGAGACCTGAGGGCGTTGGAGAGATAAACAACCTACCTGTATTCTTTGCCGGACTACATCCATGGATTGGGCCCACATCCATGGGGTGATCTACGTGATTACAATCACCTGCACTTATGGGCTCTTGCATTGCAGCCTTTTAGGTTCTCAGAGCTAGGCCTGCACCCACTGGTTCCTAGTCCATGGGCTGTCAAAGGGGTAGTAAATTTTTTTTTGTTGGTGTGTGTGTGTGTGGGGTACCTTTTACCCCTTAGGGCAGGCCCAACGCAAGGAGCACTAAGTGGTAGCCTCACCTAAAAATTGGAGGCCACGTCAACAGAAAATTATGAGGCTGCAGCAAATGGCGCCCTGCTCTTTCACGGTTGCTCTGGTCGCAGCAAAAAAAAAGTTACTGACACGCTTGGAATCTAGAGAGATGCATGCATCGTGGTCCCCAAGAACATGCATGAAAAGTCTGGTGCCTGCACCACAACGCGTTCTCCAATGGGTGCTTGAGCCTTTTGTCAGACGGGGAACTTGGCGCTCCTACAGGCTGTTCTGACACCCTGCGGAACCACCGTTTCACCTAAATGTGGAGGGAATCTGAACACCTAATGTGGAGGGAATCTGAATACGTGGTGGCCAGGGCTCCCATACACGGTGGAGCGTTGGGCTTGCCCTTAGGTACCCTCACACTATGGTCCTTCCACCTGATTTTCAGCGCCTCTACTAGTACTAGTACATAGCAAAGAGCCACCTCACTGCTCCACCGGCCATCTGTGAGCACCACTACTGTTGTCTTCTTCTAGCTCGGACTGTCCTCATCAAATCAAAGCTTGCCTCTATCATCTACCCCTCTTATTGGTTGGTTATCCTCATCCACATAACAAGATGGCAACATCCTACTACCTTCCCTTGCCGCTTATTTTCCCGTGCCGGCCCCTCAACCAACTGTTACTCCTGACGTACCTCTAATCCCGGTGAGGTAGGAGCGGCTTAGAACTGTCTTTGATCCCTAAATCAAAATCGTGCAATGGTGGAGCTAGGTAGGGGGCATGCCCCCCCCCCTCCTAATATGTGATATTTTTTCAATATCTAAATAACATAGCACTTTAAAACATATGTAGGTTAATCACTACAAGATGAACCACCATCATCTAGACTTATGAGCTCGTGAAAAAGAAGTGATTAGACAAATTGAGAATTCTTTTTTACCTCAAAAATGGAATAATTTTATATAATGATAGATGAGAACATATTTCTGAGAGATACATCTAAAATCTATAAAAAAATTATCACATGATTATGTAAATCCTATAGCTATCAATGCTCTCTTCGCATATACATGCAATTATATGTTGCCTTTTAAGTGTGCTTCTTGCTAAAATGCAACTTTTACATACGGAGTACTGTGATATCAAACAAAATTGTTATCTTATTTACCCGGATAGAGACGACATTAGGAGGAAGGAAGGAAGGCAGAGGAGGAAGAGGATAGAGGGGGCCCGGAGGAGGAGGGGGG
>OAMR01000176.1:1278292-1294985 GCA_900205405.1 Echinochloa crus-galli
CTCTGTTACTGCCAGTGCGGCTGCAATTCGAGCCACACTCTCTGCAGACTGACTAGCTCCGAGTTCTGACGACGAAACCCAATTCGCAGCTCGTGGTGTTCGCGGCGGGCCCGCTGGTCGGGGATCTCATGAGCTCGCTCCCTCGGATCCCCGCGTACCGATCGCTGACTGTGATCCAGGTGAATGCAACAAGAACTAACCCGTCTCCATGATTCTAGCTCCCAACACTGAAAAATTCAGGCCATGCAGCATCAGCTATCTAGTTCTGACAGTGCTCGTTACGTGTCAGACCGCAGCGCACTGGGTGTCGGCCGCGATGATCGCGTACGCGTTCACGCTCCCGCGGGCTCCCACGGCGGCGGCGCTGCTCCTGCAGCCGTGGTTCGCCGTTCTGGTGGGGTCCACCGCCGTCGACCGGCTCTCCTGCGTCTCCCTCGGCGTCATCGCTGAGCGCGACTTCGTCGTGCAGGTGGGTCTTGGCATCTGAGCACTCCCATCCCCAAATTGCTGTGGGATCGATGATTTCGCTCATGAAACCGTGACTGTGGCTGAAGCTAGCAGGGGACGGCAGGCCGATCGCGCTGGCGCGGGCGAACGCGACGCTCAGCAGAGTCGATCTCCTCTGCGAGGTGCGCACCCGGCCTGAACATTGCAAGCTCTAGCGATCCCATTCGCCATTCTGTTACTGTCTGCTATCATCTGAGCGTCCTCTCGTGTCGTGTGTGCAGACGGCAGGGGCTTCCATCTTCGCGGTCCTTCTGTCCAGGAACGACCCGCTGACCTGCATCAGGCTCTCCTGCGCCATCTCGCTCTGCGCTCTGCCCCTCCTGGTGCAGTTGCTTGCCTGCTGAACTTTTCAGTCTCTAGCTAGCTGCAGACGATGTGCATTAGTATTCTGACAGTCGTAATATTCTTCTCATCAGTTTCGGAGCATCTGAATCCCTGATTTGTTTCTGCTGCAGTTATTTCTAGGTGGTGCGATGAATCGATTTGCTGACGGCATCTTCGATGAGTCTAGTACGCCGTGCTCGCTTGAGCGCTCTGGACATGGGTGCACGCACACAGTTTCTGCTTTCAGCATCAGGAACAAAGGTGTGGCATATCCGGCTCAAATGGAACCACTATGATTCATCAAGGGCAGCTTGAGTGCAGTACTAGTACTAAACTTTGTTCCCCTGTAATGGCAGTTGGAGAGGCCTGGGCGACCATCAGGCACGGCTGGACGGAGTACCTCCGGCAGCCCGTCCTCCCGGCGAGCCTCGCCTACGTGCTCGTCTGCTTCAACGTCGCGCTCGCCCCCGGCGCTCTCATGACCACCTTCCTCATCCACCACGGTACGTGTTGCAGCAGGTTTCAGCGAGGCAAAATAGCCATCCACGTCCTCCAACTTTGAACAAAGGGCCAACTTCGTCTCTCAACTATCAAAAAGTCCAAAATCATCCTCCAACTTCTCAAATCCGAGTCGGTTTTGTCCCGGAGGATTTTCGGAAGACTTATAAGCAGGAAAATCCAAGTGTAAAGTCAATGCAGGAAGTAAGTTTCCATCAACTTAGTTAATGATCTTCAAGCGTCATAGTCTTGTAGTAATATATCTTGCACCAGATAGGGAAGGCATGCGGCGAAAAATGGAATACGATGGCATTTGAGGTCAGTATTTCCTCCTTACTTGACTGATAGTTGTGCTGCATTAGTTATTTACCCCTGTATGCTGCCTGCTGGTGTGAATTGGTTAGTAACACCACCATGTGGTGCATATATTAACTCTGGAGTGGATATGTAGTTTAACATATATTTTTTTTTCTGATGATTGAGTTGTACTTGGGAATCAGAAAACCTCCTTATAAGTTAATTTGGTTGATATCCAGTCTAAAAGAACATATGCTATTGCCTCTCTTTCTTTTTCCTCTAATGATGAAGAAACAATTTCCTTTGGCACGACGCGATACCGATCTGGCAGTACCGGACGCGATCAGGCGGCGCTTCTGTCTTCTTCCTGGAGCCGGATCGATCTATAGGGTTGATGATCGACATTGTTTTTATAGGACTGTTCGATCCCAGGATGACGACGATGATGGTGGTGGCAGGCAGATGGGCATTATCTGAGGGGAATTGCCCGGGAGTTTCTCTTCATTCAGCCTGACGCCTATTGATAGCAGTTGTCTGCAAAAGCATAAATTAACAAGGACATGTGAGGAGGTCATCGGGGTACAAGCAGCGTAATACCGCGCTTGATGGTAGCTGGACCAGCGGGTGGTGCCCCCATGTTGTTAGTGCCACAAGTTGGCTAGCTAGGTTTCAAACGAAGCACCGCGTCGGCGACGCGTTTGTGCCACCACACGTCTACAGGAATCAGTGGGCAGGTAAATAGGGATGTCTTGCAGGTAAATTCCCAGTTTACCGGACACTTAGAATTGTAGAGATTTCCTACCCTTTTACCAGACAGAATATATAGCAATTACTAAAATATAAAAACTTATTTCTATTATAATTGTAGGGCTTTCCCTCCCTCGAAAAGGAGGAGCCCTTCCAGAAATTCTCAGTGGCCCAGAGGGCCAAAGAGGGGGTTTGGAAATAGTTTTCAACCAGCAATTGACGCGCCTCGGTATGACCTCACTAGCTGCGTCATTGCCCCAAGCGCAACCATCTGGTATTCCCGCAACCATTTATTTGGGCCTCCGTGCTACGACGAAAGCCCAGTAGATCCATGGGCTGGTTAAACTTCCGGCCCAAGAGAGGCTAAGAGCTCAGCGGCCAGGTCGTCTTCCCCTTCCCGTGCGCCCTCTCCCGTTCGTTCTCCGCCTCTTCCGTTCACCTGGCTGCCGGTCTCCCTCCAGTCCTCGAGCTCGAAACCCCGCGTAAACCCCCAGCCCCCGCGCGCAGAGGAGGAGGGCTAGGCTCCGCGGGATGAAGACGAGGTCGCAGACGGCGCCGAAGCCCCTCAAGACGGTGGCGCTGGCGCCCAGGCCCAGCAGCCCCAAGCGGAGGCCGAGGCCGAAGCCGGCGGGGAAGGGCACGCCCAAGAAGCCCCCCACCGCCTTCTTCTACTTCATGTAACTTCCGCTCTCGGCTTCTGTCGTTAATCCTCTACGGATTCGGTATCTGCTGCGTGGTACTGCTCAGGGATTGACTGGTTTGGGGTATTATTAGGGGCTTCTTGAAAGCTCACAGTATGCCGATTTTCTGCAGCTCGTACCCCTCTGTAAAATCTAAGTGTATGCTAGTGTCATGTGTTTGCTCGATACCCTCTGATGGACTCACCATTGTAGCTCACTAGCACTAGGCTTAGGCACTGCAGATTGTGATTGCTTGCACTTGACCATTGCAGCTCACTAGCACTAGGCTTACGCACTGCAGATTTTAATTGACTGCACTTGATTTGAGATGCTGGGAAGGTAGACAACTGGAAGATATCCTTTGGTGAAGCAGTTTGAATCCTCCTGGTGCTTGGTCAGAATTGGCCTCTTTGCTATAGATTGCCTAGAGGCAGGTTTTAGTTTTTTGTGATGCAGTCTCTCAGTTTCAGACTTCCAGAGTAGAGATTATTGGATAATACAGGGTTAGTGACATTTCCATATGGCGCCGTTGCTTATGGACACCGCCTGTCTTTCTGATGTAAAGAACATCTGACTTGCTACAGCAATCAGCATTTTGTACTTATAGTCCAAAGTAGTACTTGGGAGCTGGTCAACTTTATCACTAATTTACAAATAAATTCATATGTGTTGTTAATCACCAGATTTTTTTTTGGTACAAAGGTTTTAGTCGCTGATGAAGATAACATAGCAATCACATTCTGTTTGTTTAACCTTCTGTGATGCATCCATTCACCTCCACCGAACATTATTGACAAATGTGACAGTTCTTTCTGTTGTTTGCCTTTGTGTGGTATGCCGATATTTAATGAAGTTCTATGTTGCGTTGAAGGGAGGATTTTCGGAAGACTTATAAGCAGGAAAATCCAAGTGTAAAGTCAATGCAGGAAGTAAGTTTCCATCAACTTAGTTAATGATCTTCAAGCGTCATAGTCTTGTAGTAATATATCTTGCACCAGATAGGGAAGGCATGCGGCGAAAAATGGAATACAATGGCATTTGAGGTCAGTATTTCCTCCTTACCTGACTGATAGTTGTGCTGCATCAGTTATTTACCCCTGTATGTTGCCTGCTGGTGTGAATTGGTTAGTAACACCACCATGTGGTGCATATATTAACTCTGGAGTGGATATGTAGTTTAACATATATTTTTTTTTCTGATGATTGAGTTGTACATGGGAATCAGAAAACCTCCTTATAAGTTAATTTGGTTGATATCCAGTCTAAAAGAACATATGCTATTGTCTCTCTTTCTTTTTCCTCTAATGATGAAGAAACAATTTCCTTTGGCACCCATCTCTTGTTTAAGTTCTTTCTTGTCTATGTTCCCAGTGGTAGAATTAATTTCCTTGTTTAGTTTGCTCTAGATATTGCAAATTCATTATTGAGTTTATACTTTAGAGAGTAGGAAGGGACATGCTGGCATAGATTATCTTAACTGTCAGCTTTCCTGATCTGTATGCTCAAAATGAATTTTGTGGGACTGTAGCTGTGATTCAGTTGGACTATGACACTTCTGCTGTTATTTTTTATTGGTCAGGTGGTGTATAGTTTCTAGTTACTGTCTCAATATTTGGGCTTCCAATTGTGAGCAGACAATATTTACTCAACCTTGCTTTGGTGCTAATGAAGCATGCTACCTATTCTCTTTCTGCACATGCTACCAAACCACCTGGAAAATTATAAAGACAACCTATGAATTCTTTGACGACGCAAATATTGAGTGGCTACTATATGGTTATGAAATTTGACTTTTAGAAGAATATTAGTTTTCACTTGATTCATTTACAGGAAAAGGTGAAGTATTATGATATGGCTACTGAGAAACGCGCAGAATTTGAGAAGGCGTTGATTGAATATAACAAGAAAAAGGTGTATATTGTTCATGTTCGTTTTTCTGTTGCACAACCTTTCTTTTCCATCTATTCTTATGGGTAATCGTAATCCTTTTCCACTTCTCATGTTTGTTTTATTTTCCCAACAGGAAAGTGGAGAAATGTCTGACGAATCAGATTAGTACTAGAGCTGAAGATTTTGCTCTTCCAATTTCTGATGGTTCACCATTACTGGTTGAATCAATCAATTGTATATTATGGCTGTGATTTGCAACAGAATTCATAGATACTGGTAGGAGGCTTCAGTTCATGCAGAAATGTATCATGTGTGATGCACCGAATTTGCTAACTGCTCGTTTTGTCCACACTTAACACAAAATTGGTAATGAAGTTGTGTCTAATGTTCTCCAACGCCACTATTTCATCACAGATAAGTCAAATGAAACATACAGTGTAAAATATAGAATACCCGTAGTAAAGATTTATATAAAGCACATTGAGTCATTGACCTGGACTAAAATTCTTAGCCTATCCAGAGATAGGATATAGTAGTGTAGGCTTGATGCTTGTTTAGTAACTAGATAGGTGCGTATAACTAAGTATTCCAACAACGACTCCGTGGCCTAATGGATAGTGTAGGCTTGATGCTTGTTTAGTAGCTAGATAGTGCGTATAACTAAGTATTCCAAAAACGACTCCGTGGCCCAATGGATAAGGCGCTGGTCTACGGAACCAGAGATTCTTGTTGATGTATTTTGGTCCGTGGCCCAATGTATTTTGTCTAGCGGAGTCGTTTATGTTCTTTTTTTTATTAAAGTATTTTGGTCGAATGAGGAGTCCTTGTTGAGGGCATGGACTCGCTTGTGCTTCAAATTTGAATTCCCACAAACATTTTTTGTATAACAATTTGCATCTGGAGTGCTCAAATATTCAGAAGTGCTCATGGTTCGTCGTCAGCAACTCAGCACCACCTATGGCTGTTCTGTGTAGTTCTTATTGGTCGAATGAGTGTGATTCCTTGCCTTGTTGAGGGCATGTACTCTCTTGTGCTTCAAATTTCAATTCCCCACAGACATTTTGTATACCAATTTGCATCTGGAATGTTCAAATATTCAGGAAGGGCTCATGGCTCGTCGTCAGCAACTCAGCGTCACCTATGGCTGCTCTGCTTATTTCTTTTTCATATAAGCATTTTGGTCGAATAGGGGTGATTCTTTCCCTTGTTGACGACATGGACTCGCCTGTGCTTCAAATTCCAGTTCTCACAAACATTTTGAATAACAATTTGCATCTGGAGTGTTCAAATATTCAGAAGGGCTCATAGCTCATCGTCCCTGTCCTCAGTTCGGCATCACCTATGGCGTGGCTCTAATGCCTAAGCTAAAAGCCTTGTATAAATTGCTACAGCCTCACTCCTGCGGCGCGGCCGGCGGCGGCGCGTAGAGCGACCTGAGCTGGCGGTCGATGAGCTTGCTGTGGGTGAGCAATAAACGCGTGGCGGCCTCCAATCGCTGTGGGCAGGAATCCCTGGAGCTGGATGTGCTGGCTATTAGCTCTGTCTCTTATACACATCTAGATGTGTATAAGAGACAGGCCGTGCCTCCGCGCCGCGGCGCGCACCGCGGCCAGCGCCCCGGCGAAGCGCACGGAGCCCTTGAGGCTGTCCCAGGCGAGGAAGCGGAGGTCGTCCGTGACGTCGCGCCGGAGCGTGGCGCCGCTCAGCAGCGTGCCGCGGAGCGCCACGACGGCGGCCGGCGCGCCGGCGGGGCGGAACGGGGCGTACCCGGCGAGCAGGGCCCCGCGGTCCCACTCGAGCACGGCGCCGTAGATGGAGCCGTCGCGCTCGTCGACGAGCGTCTGGGCGAGCCGGTACGTGAAGTGGCGCCACCACCGCGGCGCCAGGCCCGTGCGCTCGTCGCGCTTGTCCTGCCGGTCCAGCTCCAGCAGGTACACCCCCTGGATGAAGCATGCGATCACCATGCGCCGGTAGTTGGGGTCCTTCCTGCGTGCATGCAAATGCAATGCAGAAAATCGAAGGTGACAAAGAGCTTTGTTGTGGCCGGGCTTAGTAGAAACGAAGGTGAGACTGAGAGCTACTGACCAGCTTGAACGGAGGAGATCCCACCAGCTGGGGGATGACAGGTGCCGCGGGCCGTACACGTGGAACTCGAACGGATTCGTCGGCGTCGCCGCGGCCTCGCCGCCGGCTTTCTGGTTTGGCACCGGGCTGGCCATTGTTCTCCGGCGAGGTCGTGGTCCGGTGGTTTTGTGCCCTCTCGGCTTTAAGAAATAGCACAGCGGGAACGGGAATAGTTTGGATGCGGGATGGTATTGATATGCAGTCCAGCAAGAACTGTCTGTACCAAGTTGGAGAAAGAATCACAGAAAGCGTGAATGAACTTTTTATCCTTGGGTTTCTTTACTCCATCGGGTCCTATCTATTCCGGGAATATGGAACCTGCTTCTTCCTCCTCTCGTTTCTGCTTTACCAAGCTATTTTTCACAACTTTCTGACGACTACAACACAGACAACTAAGAGACTCTACTAACATTCGACGAATGGCTTGCGCATTAGCACATATCATACAGAAATGGAGACACACCAAGCGTAATGGGAATATGCTCTAAAAATAGCCAAACAAAATTGGAATAAAGCTGAAGACAACTTGTAAGAAATGCAAGGACATACACTAGCTAGCTGGTAGGTCATCACTGGCTGAAGAGGCCTGTTTTTCAGCAATCAACTTCTCCAGCCGTTTCTTGAGATAAGCTTGCCTGAGTTTCTCTCTACGAGAAGCATCTTGCTCTTGTCGTCGAGATCTCACTGTTGAAGCCTTCTGCCTCGCTTCACTTACTTCCTCATGAACCTCCCTGTAGATGTAACATGGTGCAAGTTAATCAAAGGGCCAGGGACACATCATTTTCCAAAGGGGACAATACTGCCAAGAGAATAAAGGTGATAAAGTCAAGTTTAGTTATATATTAATTAATTGTTATCACCTGATGGCAATTGGCAATACCATTACCATGGTAGTAGCATAAATATTGTTAAAAAATGATAGTATCAAGCAACTACTAAACAAATATATACGGGTCGTTTGTCTTGAGATTTCAAATCAGGTACCTAATAAACCAACCAGAACTATAGGTAACTGAACATAAAAGATAGTGGTACACAATAAGCCACCGCCCAAAACCTTATAATGAAAGCTCAATTGGTATTCACCATGCTGCCTACATTTACACCAAATACTCAATTCATATATATCAATGACAGATGTTAGGAATCATCGTGATCCGTGAATAGCATACTCTATTTATCTGTTCTAGAGAAGCTAATTTACTTTGGTCTCCAGAGAATCAATAGAGCAAAAAATGAGAGTGCTTTATGCAATATTACTTGATATAGATGTCACACACAACCACTGTCCACAGAAAACAGTACCTCACAAAGCGCTTGTGCTCATCTCTGTCAATTGTTGTGCCTGCTCGGCCAAGGCCCATAGGTTTGGCATTTGGCATAGAATCTTCATGATCGTTTACTGGCTCTGAAGCATCAGAGGCTCCCTGGCTGCTCTCTGGCATCTGAGGCTCATAGACACGTTCAAAACTTTTTTGGAAGAAATCCACACAGTATTTCTCCTTGTCTTCTTCATCAGGTAGCTCGCCTCTGGATAATTTTTCATACAACTCTGCTTTCTTTTCTAGGGCTGCATAGCTTACAGAACCATCTTTCACGGCTTTAAGCTCCAGCTTATCTCTGCAACCAAAAAAAATACAGATACAACAGTTCTGGTCATGACTCAAAACTTGATAGTGTTCACAAGGATTAAGAAAAAGTAAATATGGCTATATGAGACTAACAGCAGAATTAACAGAAGACAGTTGCATCGAAACCATAACATTTGGAAATGTTGTATAAATGAACAGTCAAATAACAGGACTTATGTTGAATGGAAATGGTTGACTGCAAATTAGGTAAGAAAATTGTGGCTAGGGGTTAATTGGCACAGAGTAAGAGAACAAAGATAGAAATTAAAAAAAGTATTCCATTCTATCTCTGGTTAATTTCAATTATACGTTGTCAGAGAAAAACTCAACCGGAATTTCAATTATACATTGTTAATTTCAATTAAACAGAAGTCCTGCGACATGGCTACGACAACAGCTCCATTGTTTTGTTTCCGGTTGGGGCGATTGAACTTAAGAAGTGTTCTCTTCTCATTCAATAAAAAATGTAATCACATTCCCTGATATCATGTTGCAAAGAGTGATCAAATTGTCAATGCAACAAGCATCCAATGCTGGTCCCATGAAAATTTAATTTTCCTAGTTTGCTGCATAGGTTACATCAATAAATATCGGTAAGCAAAACAAACCAAATCTTGCAAAAACTTTGCCGTTCTAAAGCCCTCACTAGCATAGATTAGGACCAGGTTATTGCAAAAGCATAAAATTAGAACTATTTGTTCCCAATCTTTTACCAAACCTCTTATATTAACCATCTAGGGCATCAAAATTTTAGAAGCCAAAGGTTCACTAATTCCACCCGAAACCGCAATCAAATGGTCACGCAACAATTGCACGAGCTGATTGTGTATACAGAAGAGGAAACATACTTGTGGGCCCGGGCGTCAACGCCGGAGTTTTTGGCCCCTAGGGCATCCGAGGGTGCGGAGCGTATCTTGGCGCGGCGGAACTCCCCGCCGGAAGGGGCGGCCGCGACGGCGCCGGGGGCGGTGGGGTTACGGGCCTCCTCCTGGGTGCGGTAGAGCTGGGCCTTGAGGTCGAGGATGGAGGCGGCGCCCACGCCCTCGATGGCCTTGTGCTTCTTCGGCATCACCGCCGACTCCGTGAGCCACCCCAGTGACTCCATCCGCCGCTCCCTCGACGCGCCCTGCTGCTCCGTCGGCGGAGGCTGAGGCTGAGGCTGCGGCTGCGTCGCGCCCGAGGAAGACGGCGCGGTCGCTGCCGGCGACGACATCGCGGCGGCGGTGGCCGTGTCGGGAATCGAAGAGAGGGGTCGATGGGGAAAGAGAGAGATTTTTACATGGGCCGTGTTTATTTGAGTTGGAAAAATTTTTCTCCTATCCTTTGACCAATAATTAAAGGTATTAAATAAAGTCAGTTTACAAAACTAATTTCACAACATTGAACTATTTTGCGAGACCTACCTAATGAGGCCTTTGACCGCACAATTAGAAAATAGTTACTGTAACATCACTGTAGCAAAACATGGATTAATTAGGCTCATTAGATTCGTCGGGCAAAGTTGCACTCATTCTTAAATGGGTTTTGCAAATAGACTTCATTTAGTACTCAATGCATGCAACATTCCCTTTGGAAAATTTTTTCGGGATGAAAGAAACACGGCCACATGTGTGCCAGTCTCTTACCTACATGCCACAAAATTTTCCCAAAACACCTGTGTGCCATGCACTTTTATTTTTATTACCTGTGTGCCATTCTGTCCACCATCTGTTAGAACTTAACAGCACCGTGGCCCTAACATGTGGGACCCACAAGGTGAAAGGACTATTTTGCCCCTGACTACATCTCCCTCCTCTCTTACTGTTCGTCGCGTCCTCTCCGTCGCCGGCCAGGCCCCGCGCCGTCGCGCCGCCCGGGCCCTGTCCCGCCGCCGGCCTGCTGTGCCCCGCCGCCGAGCAACGCGCCCCCGTCCGCACGGGAGCCGGCGAGGGAGCTGGGCCACGCGCGGCCGCCGAGCCGGCCATGACCGTGTGGACTCCGGCGAGTTGTGCCGCGGCCCCGGCGGCGCCCCTCGTCGTGCTCCGCTTCATCACCGGCCCTTGCCGACGCGCCGCCACCGACGTCGGCCGACCGAGTGCCATGGCTACCGGAGAGGAGAAGAGAAGAGAGAAATAAAAAGTCAGTGACAAGTGGATCCCAGTTGTAAGGGAGAAGGGCAAAAATGACATTTCACAGCTCCGTCAGTGTCCATCCATCCCAAATGGCACACGGGTAACAAAAATAAAAGTGCATGGCACAGAGGTGTCTTGAAAAAATTTTATGGCACGTAGGTAAGAGACCTTTATCTTAATGGCACACAGGTAAAAATCTCAAAGAGAGAAAGAAGGTCGGCGTGGGCTGGGCTTCTGGCTTTTGCCTAGGCTGTGTGCTGCTGAAAGGGCCGTGCTCTCTTGGGCCGAATCCTCGTCCACGCAGCAGCAATCAAAGATGTTTCCGGCAGGCTCGTCTTCGGTCCAGAAAAAAAGATATATTGTGGGCCCGCCGATCCCAACGAACCTGGAAACATGTGGTGCGCGGCGGCCGTGGCCACGCTTCAGCCCGCCGGAGCCCCTCGCCGGCCACGCCATTCTGTGGTGGAGACGGGCGGCACCACCGCCATCGCAAAAAAGAACTGGGAATTTCATTTGAAGTAGCCCTGGCTCCACCAACTGAGATCCCGTACTCTTTCTACTTCCTTCGGTGCTCGGCCCTTCCTCTCTACCTTCGTGGCAACCGGCGCCTTCACCTGCGGGAGTCGATCGATCCATATCCATTCATCCATCCATGGCGCGCAGCTTCTCCCCTTCCTCCGCCACGAGGCTCCAGGCCGTGGACGCCGCCGCGGCGGGGGTGAAGAACGGCAGGATCCCCCTGAAGGCCTCCGCCGCCCCCGCGCAGAGGTCGCTCGGGTGCTGCAGGGCGACCGCGCGAAAGGAAGGCGCCACGCAGGAGCCTAGCGTCACAGGTACCTCCTCGCCGCCTGCTCCTCGGCTTGTCACTTCGCTTGGAGTGATCCGTGAATAGCATACTCTACACTAAAAAGTGTTGCTTCGGTAGTTCGGTTTGATTGAAGTAGTTCCTTGCCTTTTTATGCACCGAACATGCCTACATGAGTACACGACTGGTTCAGTGTGAATTATGTTCCCTTTGGAGGAGAGCAATTGAAAATGTGCACCTACAGACTACAGTTGTGTGTTCATATTACATATTCACATTCAGTAATTTTCTTGAACAGGGTGGTGATAAGTGATATCGAGATGAAAAAACATGTATAATAATGTTTTCCATAGTAGGAACTCTAGAAAAATGTTTCCAGATGTAGAAAAAAAATTATATTTGCTTCAAGTGTATGGGATTTTTTTCTATTGACGTCATATATTAGAAAAAATTGTGAATACAAGACATCCATTTGGTTGGTATGAGATTACGGTGCTTGTGTGGATACAAGACAAGTATGTGAATCCATTTTGTTCGCTATTTAGAACAGAAATGCCTGTTGCCATGTGTAAAATGTTTGAAGTGCAATTACTACTGCTACTTACTAACGTCAGATGTATCAACTATGATTATTGCCATTCTGGTTTACTAAACGAAGTGGCTAATGTTACCATGTTGTGTTCTGAAGTTTCTTCGACCCGTACACAGTTGGACCTCCTGGAACAACTGACATCCCCTGTACCTGATGGCATTGCTGGTAAGTCTATGTTTACACTTTACACACAAGTTACCATATTTCGTTTCATGTCTGGTCCAAATGACTAAGAAAGGGTTCGTCAGGCCTAGAGAATGGTACACTCCCAGAACCCGGTCGGCGTGCTACTATACGCGAGCAACTGTCAGCGCTGGGCAATGGTAAGGTTGGCGACGAGTTCACCCTCCCACTGGGCAAGAAGCTGAAGGAAGGCCTGAAGAGTCTCAACTCCCTGACCGTGTCACAGAGGAGGAACATCAAGAGGCAGGCCATGCTTACCCAGGTCAGTGGACGGAATGACTCGGTGTTCTTCGCGACCGTTGGGGCGTTCGTGCTTGTCCCGCCTTTTGCCATTCTGGCTATTGCTGTCCTGACTGGTTATATCCAGCTATTGCCTTGAACATGAAGGGGCAGGTTCTTTAGCTTGTCTTCTCCAGACTGTCATATAGGGAGATGCTTTTGCTCTGCAGTAGAACTGTATATATATACATAGTGGCAATTTGTATGTGGGGTAAGTAAGTTTTGTGTTGTAAAAACTTAATGTGGTATAGATTTAGCTTAAGAATCATCGGTGGATCGATATGAACACACGGAGGAAGAAATGCGCAGAGTACTGAATAGTGAACACAGACAGAAATAAATAGAGGTGTAACATGTATAAAAAAATCGTGTCACAGATTTATAAAGCGCTTACTTCCTGTCTTTAGCATTGTGAAATGTTTTATATTCTAAGTGCTGATTTCTGACAAACCTGGGGGAAATAATGTGTGTGTTCATACAATTTATCATTAGAAGTTTAGAAAATGGAAACTAAGCACAGTTTTGAACATTTAGTCCCTGAAGGCATGCTAATATAATGCTACAGCTGTCTGCTTTCGACAAGCTGACCAAATGGTTGGTCTTAACGAAACTCAAAAGGCGATGTGCAAGATGCAACACCAGAGGCTCCAATCCTCTGCATTCTCAACTCAACTTTAAAAGCTGTACAATATTCTGGAATGCACACTCTGACATGTTCTCAAGAACGTCACACCTCTCAAAGCAAACAAGTTACCAAACCATTAGCAACATTACTACCTTCTTCAGCAAACTTTACAGCACCCGGCCTACCAAATTGCCTTTCCATCTGGAGATCTCACTCTTGTACCATAGCTAGCTCTTTCCGAAGGGTAGTTGGATAGGTTCTTCGGTTATCAGTAGGCCTTAGCTGCTCAATGGTGGCATGCCCTTGCTTCATCATGTAGCTCCATCTCTCTATCATGAGGTAGAAGAAACCCAGGAAGATGACCTCAACTGTGAGGAGGCCAATCCAGAGTCTCACGCTCTTGGTGGTTCTCTCATGGTAGGTATGAAGGCCAATGTAGACGTTCACAATGCCCGTAGCGCAGATTGCGATGCCGAGGAACCAATGGAAGAAGTACCACAGGCTCCTCACCTTAACACCTCTGTAGAAATGTGACAGGATATGGCTTAGGTTCTTTTGTAGGAAATAAGGAAAGGTTGCTGTAATGCATATGGAAAGTTTGTATATTCAACCTTTCTGGCCTGAAGAAACCGATAATTGGCTGAAGCCACATGACTCCATACAGTGCCAATCCTACTCTTTGATGACTGTTACTGAATGAGTTTTCGAAGTTCATCAAGGACAGTACTGCGCCGCCTGTTGCCAGAAGGACAGCTGCGACCTGCAAACTCAATTTAGCACATAAGGAAGACTATAACAGAAATGTTAGTAAGGAAATGTTGTCTCATGCAGAAAATGCAAGCAGACCTGAGAAATGACATGGCAATAGAAGAGGAGTCGGATGCATCTGCCGTTCTGAGATTTGCTTGACATTCTGACTAGTATTATCCCTAGCGGCATCAGGAAACCAAAAGAAGACCAGTGGAACAATGCGTGGAGCTTGAGCTGAAATGATACTTTGGGTGTCATCTGAAAGAAAGAAGAAACAATTTCTGCAATCAGTAGTGCAGCGCTACCTGTACTGAAAACTATTAAACTTATGAATCAACAAAGACTTGGAAGCATAATTCAGAACTGAAAATGTGCTACAGTACGTGTAACTAAAGAATAGATTCGGTGAAATAACTTTGATTACCTCCAAAACATGCGCGGTCTTGTTGTGGCTCTGATTGAGTGTCTCCGTGGAATTCGCCGCACCATTGGATGGCGCAAGAAGTGAAAAGATCACAAAGCTTGCGCACAGGAGGAGCAGCCTTCTTCTCCCATACGCTAGCATTTGCGCCAATAAATTTGACCACCCCCCAGAAAAAAGGCACAACTGAACAAGAAGCGGGCAGGATCAACAGACACAAAATCGGTTGCTAAACTGGAGCAGGATCAACAGACACAAAATCCCCTTGCCGAAACTGAACAATGGCAGGAGAAGACGAGCGGGAAGCTGAGCCTGTATCCCTCCCTTCCACACTCACTCATGCTACCTCCACCTTCAGAAGGCGTCCTCTCTTTCCTGCTTCTGAAACGCTCCTCTGCCTTTGTCAATACACGCTGGAATCCCGAGCCACGAAGCAATGAGATCGAAAGGAACAGCACAGGATTCTAGACGGTCGCCCTGTGACTGTTGGAGGTTTTGGTATGATGATCATGCGAGCTCCCTTTTGCTCGGTGGCGGTGCTCCGCAATATATTATGGTGCACTTCGGTAGCTCTGCGTGGGGGGACCGACCGGGGGATGGAGGCGAAATGAGAGGAGGGAGGAGGCCTTTTGAGCGCTCCGGGGTATGATGATGATGGTGGTGTGGTAGGGCGAGGAGGGGAGGGGAGGCTTTTGCCGTGGAGCTAGTCCGGCCGGCACGGTGAGGTGCGGTGCGGTGGTGCGGGACGCGGCAATGAACTGATTGCTGTCTCTCTCCTTCGTGTGCGCCTCCAGCTGAAACGCAGGGCTCTCTCGGTTGGGTGCTCACGCAGCTCAAGTGCCGGCCAGCTGTTGGTGCCGCCGGCCGGTGCCCGTCGGTGCCAGTGGAAGCCGGCGGTGGGTCCTGTACAGGTTTCATATGGCCCTAGAGCCGGCCTATAGCGGGACTTGCCACTGCATTTCCCTGCCGTTGCTCCTCTCACCAACTGCAGTCCTATCGTTGTCTGAATATGCATGGGCTTGTCCATGGGTAGCTACAACTCAGATTTGCAGTGGCTGTCACTTTGGTTCATGTGATTTTTGGCAGGAAAGGAGGATTAGGGGGAAGGTGAAAGGAACAGATTGACAGGGGTCGGCAGATTTGTTGCATGGCGTAAGACGCCGTCAAGCGAGTAGTCGTTGGCTCGTTGGTAATGGAAGTTCAGTTAACGAGTCCCTGTCATCTGACGTCCCTGGAGAGTTTCTTTTTTCTGAATCTATCTACATATCGATCGCTTGCGTTGTTTGGGCGCTACAAAAGGTTTCTGCCTGAAGAAATGCACAAATACTAGGAGGATCATGAAATGCTATACAGAGCAACGTGCCAGCTTTATTTATATATATAGGAGGCCAGTCCAGAGCCTCACGCTCTTGGTGGTTCTCTCATGGTAGGTATGAAGGCCAATGTAGACGTTCACAATGCCCGTAGCGCAGATTGCAATGCCGAGGAACCAATGGAAGAAGTACCACAGGCTCCTCACCTTAACACCTCTGTAGAAATGAGACAGGATACGGCTTAGGTTCTTTCGTAGGAAATAAGGAAAGGTTGCTGTAATGCGTATGGAAAGTTTGTGTATTCAACCTTTCTGGCCTGAAGAAACCGATAATTGGCTGAAGCCACATGACTCCATACAGTGCCAATCCTACTCTTTGATGACTGTTACTGAATGAGTTTTCAAAGTTCATCAAGGACAGTACTGCGCCGCCTGTTGCCAGAAGGACAGCTGCAACCTGCAACCTCAGTTGAGCACATAAGGAAGACTATAACAGAAACGTTGGTAAAGGAAATGTTTTCTCACGTAGAAAATGCAAGCGGACCTGCGAAATGACATGGCAATAGAAGAGGAGTCGGATGCATCTGCCGTTCTGAGATTTGCTTGACATTCTGACTAGTATTATCCCTAGCGGCATCAGGAAACCAAACGAAGACCAGTGGAACAATGCGTGTAGCTTGAGCTGAAATGATACTTTGGGTGTCATCTGAAAGAAAGAAGAAACAATTTCTGCAATCAGTAGTGCAACGCTACTTGTACTGAAACTATTAAACATATGAATCAACAAAGACTTGGAAGCATAATTCAGAACTGAAAATGTGCTACAGTTTAACTAAAGAATAGATTCGGTGAAATAACTTTGATTACCTCCAAAACATGCGCGGTCTTGTTGTGACTCCTGTCTCTTATACACATCT
>OAMR01000176.1:1295598-1310752 GCA_900205405.1 Echinochloa crus-galli
TTCTCAAGAACGTGACACATCTCAAATCAAATATATTACCAAACCATTAGCAACATACTACCTTCTTCAGCAAACTTTACAGCACCCGACCTACCAAATTGCCTTTCCATCTGGAGATCTCACTCTTGTACCATAGCTAGCTCTTTCCGAAGGGTAGTTGGATAGGTTCTTCGGTTATCAGTAGGCCTTAGCTGCTCAATGGTGGCATGCCCTTGCTTCATCATGTAGTTCCATCTGTCTATCATGAGGTAGAAGAAACCCAGGAAGATGACCTCAACGGTGAGGAGGCCAGTCCAGAGCCTCACGCTCTTGGTGGTTCTCTCATGGTAGGTATGAAGGCCAATGTAGACGTTCACAATGCCGGTAGCGCAGATTGCAATGCCGAGGAACCAATGGAAGAAGTACCACAGGCTCCTCACCTTAACACCTCTGTAGAAATGAGACAGGATATGGCTTAGGTTCTTTTGTAGGAAATAAGGAAAGGTTGCTGTAATGCGTATGGAAAGTTTGTGTATTCAACCTTTCTGGCCTGAAGAAACCGATAATTGGCTGAAGCCACATGACTCCATACAGTGCCAATCCTACTCTTTGATGACTGTTACTGAATGAGTTTTCAAAGTTCATCAAGGACAGTACTGCGCCGCCTGTTGCCAGAAGGACAGCTGCGACCTGCAAACTCAATTTAGCACATAAGGAAGACTATAACAGAAATGTTAGTAAGGAAATGTTGTCTCATGCAGAAAATGCAAGCAGACCTGAGAAATGACATGGCAATAGAAGAGGAGTCGGATGCATCTGCCGTTCTGAGATTTGCTTGACATTCTGACTAGTATTATCCCTAGCGGCATCAGGAAACCAAAAGAAGACCAGTGGAACAATGCGTGGAGCTTGAGCTGAAATGATACTTTGGGTGTCATCTGAAAGAAAGAAGAAACAATTTCTGCAATCAGTAGTGCAGCGCTACCTGTACTGAAAACTATTAAACTTATGAATCAACAAAGACTTGGAAGCATAATTCAGAACTGAAAATGTGCTACAGTACGTGTAACTAAAGAATAGATTCGGTGAAATAACTTTGATTACCTCCAAAACATGCGCGGTCTTGTTGTGGCTCTGATTGAGTGTCTCCGTGGAATTCGCCGCACCATTGGATGGCGCAAGAAGTGAAAAGATCACAAAGCTTGCGCACAGGAGGAGCAGCCTTCTTCTCCCATACGCTAGCATTTGCGCCAATAAATTTGACCACCCCCCAGAAAAAAGGCACAACTGAACAAGAAGCGGGCAGGATCAACAGACACAAAATCGGTTGCTAAACTGGAGCAGGATCAACAGACACAAAATCCCCTTGCCGAAACTGAACAATGGCAGGAGAAGACGAGCGGGAAGCTGAGCCTGTATCCCTCCCTTCCACACTCACTCATGCTACCTCCACCTTCAGAAGGCGTCCTCTCTTTCCTGCTTCTGAAACGCTCCTCTGCCTTTGTCAATACACGCTGGAATCCCGAGCCACGAAGCAATGAGATCGAAAGGAACAGCACAGGATTCTAGACGGTCGCCCTGTGACTGTTGGAGGTTTTGGTATGATGATCATGCGAGCTCCCTTTTGCTCGGTGGCGGTGCTCCGCAATATATTATGGTGCACTTCGGTAGCTCTGCGTGGGGGGACCGACCGGGGGATGGAGGCGAAATGAGAGGAGGGAGGAGGCCTTTTGAGCGCTCCGGGGTATGATGATGATGGTGGTGTGGTAGGGCGAGGAGGGGAGGGGAGGCTTTTGCCGTGGAGCTAGTCCGGCCGGCACGGTGAGGTGCGGTGCGGTGGTGCGGGACGCGGCAATGAACTGATTGCTGTCTCTCTCCTTCGTGTGCGCCTCCAGCTGAAACGCAGGGCTCTCTCGGTTGGGTGCTCACGCAGCTCAAGTGCCGGCCAGCTGTTGGTGGCGCCGGCCGGTGCCCGTCGGTGCCAGGGAAGCCGGCGGCGGGTCCTGTACAGTACAGGTTTCATATGGCCCTAGAGCCGGCCTATAGCAGGACTTGCCAGTTGCCACTGCATTTCCCTGCCGTTGCTCCTCTCACCAACTGCAGTCCTATCGTTGTCTGAATATGCATGGGCTTGTCCATGGGTAGCTACAACTCAGATTTGCAGTGGCTGTCACTTTGGTTCATGTGATTTTTGGCAGGAAAGGAGGATTAGGGGGAAGGTGAAAGGAACAGATTGACAGGGGTCGGCAGATTTGTTGCATGGAGTAAGAGGGCGTCAAGCGAGCAGTCGTTGGCTCGTTGGTAATGGAAGTTCAGTTAACGAGTCCCTGTCATCTGACGTTCCCGGAGAGTTTCCTTTTTCTGAATCTATCCACATATCGACCGCTTGCGTTGTTTGGGCGCTACAGAATGTTTTTGCCTGAAGAACTGCACAAATACTAGTTAGGAGGATCATGAAATACTAGTACAGAGCAACGTGCCGGTTAGTATGTTAGCTTTATTTATGCAACAATGAGTAATGATTTCCAAGATGTGGTAACTGTGTATTACCAATATGATGTGACAGGTATTAATCATTTCAAATGTTACCACCCTTACCGTTAACGATCGAACTAACTGATTGTTCTTAACGGTTACTCATCCTAGGCGTAGGCAACACCTATACTAGACTGGTCTCGATCACCGGTCTGCACCATCTGCTGAATTACAGAAGCTTTTAGAAATTCAGAAGATCTTGTGCGTTCAGCTCGATGGAATACATGCATGTATGAAAATTATACGACCCTCTAGTCATTGCAACTTGCAAGGTAGCAGGCCTAATTCTACGAGTGAAGACGAAAGATTTTGGATGCTTTTTATTACCACCTTGCAATGCATAAAGACGGAACGTAAACTTCTTTTCATTTTAAAAATGTGTAACCAAACTGGACCATGCCGCCATTTCCTTCTAAATATTTAAGCTGGCGATTGCCAATGATGAGCTTTTAGAGGGAGATAAAGCTCTAGCTACAGCAATTAGCCAACACGCTCATCATGACTCCCCATTTTTCTACTCTTAAACACGATAATTTCTCCCAACTTAGCCCTTAGCCGTGGCATAACCCGACAGAGTATACTGATAAATAACGAGATAATGTTCGACAAATCCTGTCACACGGTGTCCAAATTATACGCTCACGAGCAGATCGAAACACCAAATGGCAGGCATGCTATGAATTGCATACTTGTGCATCAGTCTCACTCATTAGAACCTGCAGTCCTGGACCAGTTCTCGGTCTGTCCACGGGAATCCAGTGAGGAATCCAGTGGAAAAGGTCAGAGATATACTACATGCAGCCATTGGTTCCATGCCACCATCATGTTGCTGCGGATGGTTCTTCTCCTCAGCTCCAACACTGATCAGCACCAAAGATGTCTATCGATCAGTTGATCCAGCTTCTGAAGGATAAATACGCTGAATGAGCAATCTTGCAGTATGGTGTACACAAACAGTGGCAGTTGATACCAACATGTGGTTGCAGAACCAGAAACTGATACGGTTGAGCCCAACATATGTCGTTGCAGGCACTGATGCATCCTCCACAGACGTCGATCACCTACTTACTTTCTTGGAATATAAGCCAGTAAGTAGCTAGGCAGCGAGCTCAGCAGCTCAAGGATTTGGAAATGCAGTTCGTTCGAAGCGTAATGATGGCTGTGATCTCCTTTCCAACAACCGCAATTCACCAATGATCTGATGAGCTCTCCACCGGAATCCCATCGATTCGTGCTGGGGTCCTTCGCTAGAATAAACTTCCGAGTGAGTGGCCAAACCGGGCTCAGGAGTCAGGATCGCTTCTGTGATCAGTGCCTCCTGATTAGCCTGTGCCCTGTGGATTAGTTTTGCTGCTGGTAACTAGTATGTATGTGATGTTCCTGGAAACGTTGTTCATGTGGAACCCATGGGAATATATACCAATTTGGAAAGCTTCATCCTACTGAATCTGACAGATGGTGCCTGAGACCACTGGTCTGCAAGAATGTGCATTTATATTCCAACTTGTATGATCTTTCAAGAAATTTGTCCAAATTAACTCGTTTTTACAAACAGAAGTGGTCTACGCACGCCTTGAAGTACTGTGAACCTGTGATGTATAAGCGTTGTGGTCAATCTTGCAATGACAAGTATAGGTGACAGTGCACATGCAGGTCACTTACCATGCTTTATCCAATAATCCAATTGGTCTGCGGTCTGCCTCAATTAGCAGTAGCGTTTAAAGAAATGAAGTCGTGTTTTTTTCTTTCTTTGTTATTTTCTTGTCTTCATTTGAGATGGTAATTACTAATTAGATATGTTGATAGCAAATCCTTGTATGGTGCACCTAATTATTTCCCACCCAAAATATGCCTTTTTTGGCCATACTTTTTCACTACAATTAGTTCTTTTTGTCCAATAAGATATGCACACAATGCAGTGTTTAGTGTCTTTTGCATGAAGTGACAAAACACCTGTTAGCAAAAAGGAGCGCTTCATTTTGCTTTGTCCCTACACAAAGAAAAAGGGAATAAAGGAGAGCATTAGAAAAAAAAATGTTTAGAGTACAGGATGTTTACTTTTATGAATCTGCTTGGCATTGCTTTGCAAAAGAAAACCTACCAACTATAGCTTCTAGAAGCGAGATTAACCTCTGAAGAAATGGTAATTTGTTTCTAAAGTTACTTCAAAGCCAAACGGTTACACAAGTTCACTGAACATTTTTTTCCCAGAACACTTACCCAAAATTCCAAATGCTGAGTGCCAGTACCATGTTATATTGAACCTAAAACTTCAAATGCCGAGTTAGCTGAGACGCTTGCTTGCAAGTCCCATCGATTCAGTTGCTGATGAGTATCACCCTTTTGTCATTGCATCAGTTGACCTTTTGCTCTGCATATCCCAAGATGTCGAGGCGATTTGATATGCCAACCACCGCTGCTTAATTTCCTCTACGCGAAGAGAAAGCAAAAGGCACTCCTAAAAGCCTGACCATCCGTGTTTAGATCCGGAATTGGGAGGCCCAATTCGGGTCTGACGCGCTGATGGCGGAATAAATGCGTCACTGTAGCATTTCGTTTGTATGTACGAAAAAATGTCAAAAATTTATTAATTAGGCTTAAAATGTTCGTCTCGTATAGTACAATAAATTGTACAATTAGTTTTTGATTTTATCTACATTTAGTACTCCATGTATATTATGATATTTTGATGTGATGGAGAATCTTCTTTTTCATAGTAAATTTGGGAGTAACTTTTTGGAACTAAACAGGCCCAGTGCCATGACCTAAACACCAGCTGCCTACTGAGTAGTGCAGCTTCACCAGTTGCCCACTCGAAAACACAACCTGCCAGGCAACCACTGGAGGTTTGTCTTTTTTTTTTTGACAGAAGGGTAGCAAGACACTGATGAACATGAGTAATCAGTGACAATTTTTTTTACATTGACATTCTTTCTGCAAAGAAAGTAAGAATAATTGACTTTGGCAGTGCTACGTTGATCTAAACGGACTGAACTCCAACATGCACATATTATGTTCACCTCATTCGACCCCAAGTACTCGCTTCTGCACGTGTTTCTTTTACATAAAAAAAGAGGGTTTACTAATATATATGTGAAGCGAAGATAATCATATATAGATGGTTTAGCTTCAAGGTTTTTATATCATAATATTTGCTTACATTATCAAAAGTGAAAGCTTTGACGTATATACTTTGCAGTTAGAAAAAGAAACGATCCCTCCCTTAATATAATTAAGTAGATCATATCGTATGATGGCATTGCACGTTCTCTAAGCGCGAGAGAAGAGAAAAGGGTGGTATCTAGAAAAGCTGCCGTCTCTCCTACATCCATATGGTCCCTGAACTACAATCTTCTAGGATTAGATACCCGCGAAAAATAAAACACCTTCTATTCAGTTCTCCATGAGCCGCTTTTCTGTCAGACGACTGATTGTGATTGCTACTCGCGCCCAAAGGCTTGTAGGTAAGAAGGGGCACGCCAAAATCCTATTAGGCTCATCATAGGGAGCATGCCAACGCCAGGCCACCGGAAAATCAACCTAATGTGACATGTATGCATAGTTTTGCAGACGCCAAAAGTAAAATACAAGGACCTTTGTGAGTATACGATGCTAGCTCGTCGCAAACCGCCGCTGAGCTTCATTCGTAGCTGGGCCCTTGTAAACGGCAAGCAGCCTCAGCCTTGTAGCCCATCACTCTGCTAGCCGTGGATAATTTGGTCCGAAATGGGCTGGCTAAGGATAGGCCCACCTGCCAGCGTAGGCCACCAAGAGCCCAGCTCCAGCCCGCGCTCGCTGGGCTCGGCTCGCCGACTCCGGTCCCACACGTCAGCCACCAGCCCGTCCCTCGTAAAACTGGATTCCCCACAGTCCACCTTCTTCCCCAAGCCCGGCCGCTCGCGCGCGATCCGGCCGCGCTCCCGCCTCGCCTCGTCGCCGGCGACCAACCCCCACCCTCCCCACGATGTCCTCCTCCGTCTCCGTTGCGGCGGAGTGGGACCTCCTCTCCGACCGCTTCTACCGCCGCCTCACGCTCTACTCCCCTCTCCCCTGGTCCGCCCCGGCGCCCACCTCCACCGCCTCCTCCTCCGGCGTCGGCGGTGCCGTGATCGGCCGCCTCGACCTCTCCACCCACATCGTCGCCGCCGCGCCCTTCGGCGGCCCGATCGCCGCTGTCCGCGATGACTCTAAGATCGTGCAGCTCCACTCCGAGCCCTCCCGCCGGCGCCTCCTCCTGTTTTCCTCCTCGGGCCACCCCATCGCCTCAGCGCCCTGGCCGCCCATGCTCCCCCGCCTCCACTCGCTCGCCTTCTCCAGCTCCCTCAGCCTCCTCGGCCTCCTCTCGGATGGCTCTCTCCTCCGCTTCCGGCTCCCCGATCTGCAGCCCAGCCCTAGCTCCAGCCCCATGCCCCTACTACCGCAGGCTTCTGGCGGCGTCGCCGACGCTGTATTCTGGGGCGGCGGTGTAGCCATCCTCACAGAGGACAACCGCGTCGTGGTGGCCACGGATATCGAGGCCGACGACCCTCACCCCCGTGACCTCGCCGACCCAGGCGTCGGTGATGAGGAACAAGTTCTGTGCATGGCCGTGGTGGAGCCACAGTTTGTCATGTCAGGGAGTCCAGAGGTGCTGCTTGCGGTTGGTGACCGGGTGGTCGCGGTGGATGAGGATGGTGTGCAGGTGCTCGGGGTGGAGCTTGAAATTGGACCCGTGCAGAGGATGGCAGTGTCACCCAACGGGAAGCTTCTTGCAGCATTTGCACATGATGGGCGCCTGCTCGTAATCCCCACTGATTTTTCCAGGATCATATTTGAGTACGAGTGCGATGTAAGTTTTACAGCACTACTGACTCCTTCTAAGCTTAGATTCTTACTTTCGCTGGCCTCACAAGCATGAATTGGTCAATTGGAAGATCTAGCTTTAAAACAGATAAACATCAAGATATTAGATCAGTTTGGATTGTGGCTGACTGAATGTATAGGAGGTTTTAGCTGGTCCTTTTTCCTGCATAAGGAAGGAATTTAATGTGTTCAATAAACTTTTCTTTGCTAGTTTATGTTGCGCCGTCTTGTGTCTGAGATCTCTTGTTGAACTATAGTACTCAGATGGTGTGTCTATGATGAACAGTTTTTTTTTGGCGCAAATACTGGAAGCACTTAAATTGTTGTAGTTCTCAACCGTTTAGAACGTGTCTATGATGAATAGTGCCATAGGTGTTCAGCAGGCTCACACCTAGGACCTAAGAGCAGCCTAACAACAGAAAAATATAACCGTATTTGGAACTGTTTTTCTCCTTTTGTCTTAGTTCTGTTTCTCTTTTATCCGAACTTCCATTTGGGACTTGATTTGTGCATTTTTAAGCAAACGAAAAGAGTTATGAAAGTGCTCTAGGTTATGAATTCCTGTGCCATTTTTATGTTCTGTTGTGAGCACTGTTTTAATAAATTGTTCATTGTTAACTTTTTTTGTTCTTTTCTTTTGGTTATCCCGTAGTCAGCATTGCCACCAGAACAAATAGCTTGGTGTGGACTGGACAGTGTACTCCTCTACTGGCCTGAAATGCTTTTGATGGTTGGTCCAAACGGAGATCCTGTGCAGTATAATTATGATGAACCCATCAAACTCATTCCTGAGTGTGATGGTGTAAGAATCCTCTCAAACTCAAGTATGGAATTTCTACATCGTGTCCCTGACTGCACTACTTTAATTTTCGGCATTGGAAGCATGTCCCCAGCAGCATTATTGTACGATGCTCGAGATCACTATGACAGGCAAAGTGCTAAGGTACTGTTTATATTCCATGAACTTCTGTAGCTCCTTTGTACCCGTGGATAAATTTTTGAATGAAGTTAAAACATCATGTTATTGTTGTAGCTTGTTTGTCTTGTAGGAGTACTTATACAGCTATGCACCTGTTGCTAGCTCAGTAGGACCTTTGGCATGCTACTGTTTTGTCCACTAAATACATGTTGGCCCTGTTTAGTTTCCTTCAAAAACCAAAATTTCTCTCTCCAAACTTCACTTTTCACCTATCACATCATATCAAATCAAATCTCTCTCTTCATACATGGAACACTAAACATGGGTAAATAAAAAAACTAAGTGCATGGTTTTGATGTACATGACGAGACGAATTTTTCGAGCCTAGTTAGGTCACGATAGGACAACAATTACCACAAACAAACGAAAAGTGCTACAGTATGCTACAGTGTTCGATGTGACATTTTCACCCAACTTTACTTTCACTTTTTGAGGAACTAAACACCGCCGTTGTATGAGGTAGATTATGATCCAAGGCTAAGTTGTTTTATACATTGAGGCCCTGTTTAGTTCCAAAAAGGAACTCCCAAATTTACTATGCAAAAAGAAGATTCCCCATCACATCAAAATGTCATAACATGCATGGAGTATTAAATGTAGATGAAATCAAAAACTAATTGCACAGTTTTGTTGTACTCTGTGGAGTATTAAATGTAGATGAAATCAAAACTAATTGCACAGTTTTGTTGTACTCTGCGAGACGAACATTTTGAGTCTAATTAATCAATTTTTGGACAATTTTTCGCTCATACAAACAAAATGCTACAGTGGCCCAATGATTACAAAGTGACATCATACTCCCAAATTCACACTCCCAAATTCAACATCTAAACACGGCCTGAGAAGAAGTTGGGAAAGCACTCTGTTGCTAATTTCTGTTATTATGAGGAGAATGTTCTGTCTGGCCTTTTTGTATATCTTCTCCCCTCTTCCACCTCCCACACGAGAGACAACAGAATAAATCCACAAGAAACCGCTTTATAGTTTCATCAATATATGAATTGCCAACTGGTTGGCCTTAAGGGCAGCTCCCACACAAACTGCTAAACAAATCCAGAAATTAGTCCTTCCTTAACTAAACTGCCAATGAACAATTGTCAAGATAAAGATCTTATATCTATTCGTTGTTCGCTTGTCTTTACTCATATCATTGAAGTTGGTTTTCTGTGGTAGACCACAGTATGTGTAGTATATGACAAGTTCACAAAGAACAGAGGTGTGTGTTCTAAGTTGGGTCTACTGATGCCCTTGTGCTCTTAAATTCTAAACCTGTAATCTATTTTGCTGATCTGGTCTGGAATATCCAGAGTTTTTTTTTTCTGCACAAGTGTGTTGGTACCAATGAGGGTGGTGGACTGGTGGTGACTGTGTCAACATTAACATTCTATCCATCATATTTTCAGCTTGGAAGACATCTTGACCTGTTTTCTTATGCTTCACATTATGGCTCTCCACACTACTTGCAAATTGTATCAAAATTTGTCAGTATCTCAAATAGACAAGTACCGTAGAACTACTGCTAGTCGTTTGGGACATTAATCTTCTCTCATCTCGTGAAAACCAGAAATGAGACATTAAAAATAATCTGCACCTGCAGGCATATGATAACTATCAGCTAATATCATCTTCATTGCCTGAGGCAATCGAGGCTTGCATTGACGCTGCTGGCCATGAGTTTGATGCTTCACGCCAACGCACATTGCTAAGAGCTGCTACTTATGGCCTAGCTTTCTGCAGGTTGATTTTTCTGCCTTTCAGATGTTTACAATTGTGCGCTTTATTACTACTGCTTTTTGCTTATTTGAAAGTAATCATGTTTGATTCCCCCCCCCCTCCCCCCTCTACCTTTACAAGTTTTAAGTAGTTGACAAGTGTATATTTATATGGTAGCATTTACAATAATATTGACGCAACAAATAATTAGTGCATGTATTCTGACAAGTTGTATTTCTCCACTTACCAAGTTTTTTTTCTTAGTGCGTACCCTGGTAGCTTGCTTATTCATCCAGGCTATGTAACACTCTGGTTGAGCAAATTAGCTTGAATAGATCATATGTAACATGACTCTTTCTGACCACAACTTTGTAGATCAGCCAGCCATATGGTTTCTGGCTAACATCAGTTGCTGCTATACTGCATGCCATGTCTTCTAAGTTGGACCACTGTTATACCTTACTGCTACTA
Organism: Echinochloa crus-galli; assembly: GCA_900205405.1. Classification (NCBI taxonomy): domain Eukaryota; kingdom Viridiplantae; phylum Streptophyta; class Magnoliopsida; order Poales; family Poaceae; genus Echinochloa; species Echinochloa crus-galli. Next base: position 1,306,118 of record OAMR01000176.1, read on the forward strand.
TGTTACCTCATCATGCAATATTGTAATGCTATAGGCCTATAGCTCAACTCGTCTATTCCACCAAACTTTGAAATTATACTAACCAGTATCGTTGGTCATTACTTTTGCTCATAATGTTTGCGTAGTGCAATTCCCCTGTATAGAATATTTATTGCTGATATTTGAACTTGGCATTGATATCCAGTTGGCTTTGGCAGTCGATTTCCACATGAACGCTTTCAAGAGATGTGCAAAATGTTGCGAGTTCTAAATGCTGTTCGTGATCCTGAAATTGGGATGCCACTGACCATTCAGCAGTACAAGGTTTGTCTTATCCTCTAGATTCTTTAATGAACCTTATATTATCATTAAGACCTTTCATGCCTTAATAGTTGTTTCCTCTGCTGTTTTCTTTAGTTGCTTACCGCACCAGTGCTCATTGGACGTCTCATTAATGCTAATCAGCACCTTTTGGCACTTCGCATTTCTGAGTACCTTAACCTGAACCCGGTAACCTCCTTATTATGTCTTTATTTTTTTCTTATCCAGAAATCTGCTTTGTTGCAGGCAAGCACTGTGCCTTTGCCTAGCACAAGCTGCCTACTATTAGGTTCTAAACATGACATAATCTTGTTCTAAATTACATGTCATATGCACAACAAAATTACTTTCGGACAAATTAAATCATTTAACCGTAGTCGATATTGTAAATGAGAGTGAAATGTGTATTGCTTTGCCATAGATTTACTCGATAAAGTAATATCATTTCCATTTACACCTCAAACCTTTCTAGGAGGTCGTGATAATGCATTGGGCATGTGAGAAGATAACGGCATCAGCAACTCTTCCAGATACAGTCCTTCTTGAGGGTTTGCTCGATAAGGTTTGTGTTTCCTAAAGTCATAGCAGGTTTATACTCGATATTGTCACCTGGTAAATGCATAGGGCACTGCACATCGTCTGTCCTTGTTTTTCATCATTACATAATCTTTCTATCGCAGCTCAGGTTATGTAAAGGGATATCATATGCTGCAGTGGCAGCTCATGCAGATAATTGTGGCCGGCGAAGGTTGGCTGCAATGCTCGTTGATCATGAGTCACAATCTTCAAAGCAGGCAAGTTTATTTTCGTGCTGGTGAATCAAGCGGATTTGATGCAACTGATTGGTTGAGGAGTGGTGCATAAGTATGATATTCTCCAGTAAACATAAATGAAAAAAAATGTTCAAAAGAAACTAAGTAAAGGATATGGTTTCTTCATGATTCTGTCCTAATTATAAGGTGTTGAGGTATTTTGGGTACGCTTACGCCAATTGTCTAGCTAAACTGCATGGTGTCTTCCTTGTTTGCAGGTAGAAGTGATAACCTGATTAGAATGTGGTAATTGAATTAATAATTCTGATTTATGAGAACCTTCTGTAAAAATCCTGCTCAACTAGTATGATGATTGACTTGTCTTCTATCCGAGTGGAATGTTCTGACTTCTAAACCTGTGTAAGCTTTATCTGGTTTTGTATCTTTGTAGATGATAATATGCCATGACTCTGTAGGATAAGCATATCTTTAGTAATTACAGGAAATCTAGCATGCTTGAAATACCTAAAAAAAGGGAAAGCTTTAGCACGTATCTAGTAGGAAATTATGTGCATCTAAAACCATCTGATTTGTTTCTCCTTCACAGATTCCCTTGTTGCTAAGCATTGATGAACAAGACAAAGCGTTATCAAAGGCAATTGAAAGTGGTGATACTGATCTAGTGTACCTTGTGCTATTCCATATCTGGCAGAAGGTAGCAATAGAGAAGGTAAATCGTGTCTGTCCTCTTTAAGAGATGTTTCCAGTTAAGATACGGTTGGTATTTTTTTTCTAGGATCCAATATAAAGCATCAATAATTTCTAATTTGTCAGTTTTATCCTTCGACTTTTGATTTGTGAAACTAAACTTTGGGAAGAATAACTAAATTCTGAAAGGGCTACCTCTCAAGTGTTGTAACATTGTTAATCTTCTGTGACAACTATAAATTTTACAGAAAGCTCCTTTGGATTTCTTTGGTGTAATTAATGCGAGGCCTGTGGCTAGAGATTTGTTTGTGACATATGCAAGGTGATGTATTTTTCCTGTTCACCGTTGCAACTTCAACTATGTACATCTATTTCCATGTAGTGAATATCTCTAGTTTCCTTGCAGACATTCTAAGCATGAACCTTTGAAGGACTTCTTTTTATCGACTGGGAGACTTCAGGTAGGTTGCATATACAATGATCTGCCAGTTCTATATCTGATTCTTCATTACATGAATGCTGTCCTTCAAATTATTTGCAATTTAGTAGCATGCTATTCTGCCTTTTTTTTTAAATACACTCTAGCAGTTAATTCCATCACGATGTAGAATTCTTTAACAAGTTGCTTGTAGATGTACCAGATAAATTTAATATATCATAAGTGCAGGGTTACTAGATTAAATTCACTTGCCTAAGCTATTGAGAACAATTGCAGGATGCCGCCTTTCTTTTGTTGAAGGAATCGAAGGAACTGGAGAAGAATCCCATGGGAAGCAAGGGATCTCTCCATGGTCAACAAGTTAGGCTCATTGAGCAGGCCCATAGACTTTTTGCTGAGACCAAGGAACATGTTTTTGAATCAAAAGCTTCTGAGGAGCATGCCAAATTGCTAAGGTATTTGAGGATGTGATCTGAAACTGAATCAGTTATGAGAATATTGCTTCTTGCTTGAAATTCAAATGATGAAGAATTTACAGTTATTAGTTGATAACAAGGCTAATGCATCACATAAGAAATCTTAATCATGTGATGCAACTAAAAACTATGATGAAATTGCATGCCTCTATGGTGCTTATCAATTTAATCAGCACAGAAATATATTTGCTTCGCTGTGTAGGTTATGCTGTCACTTACTCGTCAGGTAACAAGACATAGTCATATGCAATTTCATGCATAAAAATTGGTCTTTGAGTGACCTACAACTGGTTAATTTTTTTCGAGAACAACCTATAACTGGTTAATGCTTATTGTTCTATTGAGACTATTGTTTTATTCATTGTTTTCTTGGTGAACCGGTGGTTTAGGTTTACTTGACTCTCAGTTTGCCAATCATTGAATCTGGCAAGATGCTAGTTGATTCATATAGATTGGAACTTCGTTGTGAAAATCTGGAGATATTGCTGTGACTTGCTGAAGTCCTTGCTCTAGATAGTTCTAGGGTAAAACCATGTGCAGACTACTTAACGGTCACGTGTTAGTCACTCCATTTACATTTCTTCATCCCAGATCACAGCATGAACTTGAAGTTTCCACAAAGCAGGCGATATTTGTGGGTTCTAGTGTTAGTGATACAATAAAAACCTGTATTGCAATGGGAAATGAGCGAGCTGCACTGAAAGTGAAGTCAGAATTCAAGGTATCCAAATGAACTTGAAACATGCGGACCTTCCCAATTATATCGTATTTTAGTCTTCCTGACTGTCCTGTTTCTGCACAGGTTCCTGATAAGAGGTGGTACTGGCTTAAAACATGTGCTTTAGCTACAGTTGGAAACTGGGATGCTTTAGAAAAGTTTTCAAGAGAGAAAAGACCAGCAGGAGGTGAGTTTGTAGATATGACTTTTTCCCATGAAAGTTGAGTTTATAGTTTATACTGAACTGAGTCAACTGATATATAAAATTGGTGCTGCTTCTATGGGAGCGAGCATGTTCCTCATTACTCTATACAAGATTTCTTATCATTGGAAAGTAGTGCTTTTATGCCAGCTGATTTCTTATCCTGTACTTTCTTTCTGCTTAAGAGTTGAAGCCTGACCTGAACCCGAACATTAACTTATCAAGTTCTCAGCATCGGGTTATATTCATTGGCTAAATAACTTAAGAATATTGCTTCACTGTAATAAAGACTTGCTTCACGTTGCCTATGTCTTGTTTGAGTATGATAAATTGATATATATTGTGAAATATATATCTCTAATTTTCTTTTTTTTTCCTACCTACAGGCTATAAACCTTTCGTGGAAGCATGCATTGATGCTGGTCAAAAAACCGAAGCTCTCAAATATATTCCGAAGTTAACAGATCCTCGTGAAAGATCTGAGGTATATTACAGAGAATGCATATAAATGCTATTGGAGAAGCTATTGCTTTTGCTGTGTTTTTCTTTTTTTTTTCTGCATCATGTGGTTTCATCTTGCTTCAACCTTAATATTGGAGAGCAAACATTTAGTTACTAGCTAGAATATAAAATTCCATGCTTGCCTGCTCTATGTAAAAACATAAGGTGAAATGTGCCCAAGGGAATGAGAAACTGTTTAGCAAGATTGGTGTTGATACATTGCAGTAGCTAAACTCCCAATAGCCAATTGATGCAGTCTCAAAGTTTAGTTGACATAGAACCAAATAACAATCTTGTGATTATTTTTGTGTAGGCATATGCGCGGATGGGCATGGCAAAGGAAGCTGAAGATGCAGCCTCACAAGCTAAAGATAGTGATGAGCTATTTGGCCGCCTGAAGACTACAATTGCACAGAACAGTGCAGCTGCCTCCATTTTCGATACATTGCGGGATCGACTTTCCTTTCAAGGAGCATATTGAGATTGCAGGATCGGCCTTCGTTTCAAGGAGCATATTGACTATAGAGCTACATGATTGT
>OAMR01000176.1:1311531-1330923 GCA_900205405.1 Echinochloa crus-galli
CCTTTCTAGGAGGTCGTGATAATGCATTGGGCATGTGAGAAGATAACGGCATCAGCAACTCTTCCAGATACAGTCCTTCTTGAGGGTTTGCTCGATAAGGTTTGTGTTTCCTAAAGTCATAGCAGGTTTATACTCGATATTGTCACCTGGTAAATGCATAGGGCACTGCACATCGTCTGTCCTTGTTTTTCATCATTACATAATCTTTCTATCGCAGCTCAGGTTATGTAAAGGGATATCATATGCTGCAGTGGCAGCTCATGCAGATAACTGTGGCCGGCGAAGGTTGGCTGCAATGCTCGTTGATCATGAGTCACAATCGTCAAAGCAGGCAAGTTTATTTTCGTGCTGGTGAATCAAGCGGATTTGATGCAACTGATTGATTGAGGAGTGGTGGTGCATAACTATGATATTCTCCAGTAAACATAAATGGAAAAAAAAGAATGTTCAAAAGAAACTAAGTAGAGGATATGGTTTGTTCATGATTCTGTCCTAATTATAAGGTGTTGAGGTATTTTGGGTACACGTACGCCAATTGTCTAGCTAAACTGCACGGTGTCTTCCTTGTTTGCAGGTAGAAGTGATAACCTGATTAGAATGTGGTAATTGAATTAATAATTCTGATATATGAGAACCTTCTGTAAAAATCCTGCTCAATTAGTATGATGATTGACTTGCCTTCTATCCGAGTGGAATGTTCTGACTTCTAAACCTATGATAGCTTTAGCTGGTTTTGTATCTTTGTAGATGCTAATAGACCATGACTCTGTAGGATAAGCATATCTTTAGTAATTACAGGAAATCTAGCATGCTTGAATACCTAAAAAAAGGGAAAGTGTTAGCACATATCTAGTAGGAAATTATGTGCATCTAAAACCGTCTGATTTGTTTCACCTTCACAGATTCCCTTGTTGCTAAGCATTGATGAACAAGACAAAGCGTTATCAAAGGCAATTGAAAGTGGTGATACTGATCTAGTGTACCTTGTGCTATTCCATATCTGGCAGAAGGTAGCAATAGAGAAGGTAAATCGTGTCTGTCCTCTTTAAGAGATGTTTCCAGTTAAGATACAGTTGGTATTTTTTTCTGGGATCCAATATAAAGCATCAATAATTTCTAATTTGTCAGTTTTATCCTTCGACTTTTGATTTGTGAAACTAAACTTTGGGAAGAATAACTAAATTCTGTAAGCGCTCCCTCTCAAGTGTTGTAACATTGTTAATCTTCTGTGACAACTATAAATTTTACAGAAAGCTCCTTTGGATTTCTTTGGTGTAATTAATGCGAGGCCTGTGGCTAGAGATTTGTTTGTGACATATGCAAGGTGATGTATTTTTCCTGTTCACCGTTGCAACTTCAACTATGTACATCTATTTCCATGTAGTGAATATCTCTAGTTTCCTTGCAGACATTCTAAGCATGAACCTTTGAAGGACTTCTTTTTATCGACTGGGAGACTTCAGGTAGGTTGCATATACAATGATCTTCCAGTTCTATATCTGATTCTTCATTACATGAATGCTGACCTTCAAATTATTTGCAATTTAGTAGCATGCTATTCTGCCTTTTTTTTAAATACACTCTAGCAGTTAATTCCATCACGATGTGGAATTCTTTAACAAGTTGCTCGTAGATACAACAACAACATAGCCTTTTGTCCCAAGCAAGTTGGGGTAGGCTAGAGGTGAAACCCAAAAAGGCAAAAAACAGAAATTAGAGTTTTGGGAAAACAGAAAAGGAAGCAAATATCACGGTTCTTTGCTTCCTTTTCTGTTTTCCCAAAAACAAGTTGCTCGTAGATGTACCAGATAAATTTAATATATCATAAGTGCAGGGTTACTAGATTAAATTCACTTGCCTAAGCTATTGAGAACAATTGCAGGATGCCGCCTTTCTTTTGTTGAAGGAATCGAAGGAACTGGAGAAGAATCCCATGGGAAGCAAGGGATCTCTCCATGGTCAACAAGTTAGGCTCATTGAGCAGGCCCATAGACTTTTTGCTGAGACCAAGGAACATGTTTTTGAATCAAAAGCTTCTGAGGAGCATGCCAAATTGCTAAGGTATTTGAGGATGTGATCTGAAACTGAATCAGTTATGAGAATATTGCTTCTTGCTTGAAATTCAAATGATGAAGAATTTACAGTAATTTAGTTGTTAACAAGGCTAATGCATCACATAAGAAATCTTAATCATGTGATGCAACTAAAAACTATGATGAAATTGCATGCCTCTATGGTGCTTATCAATTTAATCAGCGCGAAACATATATTTGCTTCGTTGTGTAGGTTATGCTGTCACTTACTCGTCAGGTAACAAGACATAGTCATATGCAATTTCATGCATAAAAATTGGTCTTTGAGTGACCTACAACTGGTTAATTTTTTTCGAGAACAACCTATAACTGGTTAATGCTTATTGTTCTATTGAGACTATTGTTTTATTCATTGTTTTCTTGGTGAACCGGCGGTTTAGGTTTTCTTGACTCTCAGTTTGCCAATCAGTGAATCTGGCAAGATGCTAGTTGATTCATATAGATTGGAACTTCGTTGTGAAAATCTGGAGATATTGCTGTGACTTGCTGAAGTCCTTGCTCTAGATAGTTCTATGGTGAAACCATGTGCAGACTACTTAATGGTCATGTGTTAGTCACTCCATTTACATTTCTTCATCCCAGATCACAGCATGAACTTGAAGTTTCCACAAAGCAGGCGATATTTGTGGGTTCTAGTGTTAGTGATACAATAAAAACCTGTATTGCAATGGGAAATGAGCGAGCTGCACTGAAAGTGAAGTCAGAATTCAAGGTATCCAAATGAACTTGAAACATGCGGACCTTCCCAATTATATCGTATTTTAGTCTTCCTGACTGTCCTGTTTCTGCACAGGTTCCTGATAAGAGGTGGTACTGGCTTAAAACATGTGCTTTAGCTACAGTTGGAAACTGGGATGCTTTAGAAAAGTTTTCAAGAGAGAAAAGACCACCAGGAGGTGAGTTTGTAGATATGACTTTATTCCATGAAAGTTGAGTTTATAGTTTATACTGAACTGAGTCAACTGATATATAAAATTGGTGCTGCTTCTATGGGAGCGAGCATGTTCATCATTACTCTATACAAGATTTCTTATCATTGGAAAGTAGTGCTTTTATGCCAGCTGATTTCTTATCCTGTACTTTCTTTCTGCTTAAGAGTTGAAGCCTGACCTGAACCTGACATTAACTTATCAAGTTCTCAGCATCGGGTTATATTCATTGGCTAAATAACTTAAGAATATTGCTTCACTGTAATAAAGACTTGCTTCACGTTGCCTATGTCATGTTTGAGTATGATAAATTGATAGTTTTGTGACATATATATATCTCTAATTTTATTTTTTTCCTACTTACAGGCTATAAACCTTTTGTGGAAGCATGCATTGATGCTGGTCAAAAAACTGAAGCTCTCAAATATATTCCGAAGTTAACAGATCCTCGTGAAAGATCTGAGGTATATTACAGAGAATGCATATAAATGCTATTGGAGAAGCTATTGCTTTTGCTGTGTTTTTCTTTTTTTTTTCTGCATCATGTGGTTTCATCTTGCTTCAACCTTAATATTGGAGAGCAAACATTTAGTTACTAGCTAGAATATAAAATTCCATGCTTGCCTGCTCTATGTAAAAACATAAGGTGAAATGTGCCCAAGGGAATGAGAAACTGTTTAGCAAGATTGGTGTTGATACATTGCAGTAGCTAAACTCCCAATAGCCAATTGATGCAGTCTCAAAGTTTAGTTGACATAGAACCAAATAACAATCTTGTGATTATTTTTGTGTAGGCATATGCGCGGATGGGCATGGCAAAGGAAGCTGAAGATGCAGCCTCACAAGCTAAAGATAGTGATGAGCTATTTGGCCGCCTGAAGACTACAATTGCACAGAACAGTGCAGCTGCCTCCATTTTCGATACATTGCGGGATCGACTTTCCTTTCAAGGAGCATATTGAGATTGCAGGATCGGCCTTCGTTTCAAGGAGCATATTGACTATAGAGCTACATGATTGTATTGTAGCCTGTAGGCCCAGGCTGTGCACCATGCTGTTTTTAAACAGGTCGAGCCTTTTATTTGTCCATTTATTTTTTTGCTTTGTTGTTTATGAAGAATTGACCTCAATGTGAATACATGTCCATAGAGAGAGGGAGCACGTCACGTGTACACCAGTGACCAATTTTACATCATCAGTGACCAATTTGGGATTTTGGAGTCGGAAAGTGTGCAATACAATATCAAATGTTGTAGTGACCAATTTGGGATTTTGTAGTCGGAAAGTGTTCAATAAAATATCAAATGTTGTAGTGGAGTTGGAAAGTGCAATACAATATCAAATGTTGTAAAGTATCAATTTCTTTACGTGGATAATTCGTGCATATTAGTATGTACCTACAACAAGGGCACGGGAAGTATCCTGCGCTGCTCCATTTTCTCCGTGCTCCCAGGTGCACCTCATATCCAGGCGTTTCTCCGTGCCCCCAGGTGCACCTCATATCCAGGCGTTAGGATAGACAGTGACACACACCATCGGAGCAATGCTAACAGAAATAAGAGACGGAAATAATGAAGCCTAAACAGATCACCAGTAGTCCAGTACCACTTAAGTCTGCCAACTACTTCATATTTGATACTCAAATGGTCTGCCAACTACTTCATATTGGATACTCAAATGGTTCACCAAGCACATTTCAAAACGACATGAATCATCAAACCGCTGAGGTCTTTAGCACGTCAAAACTTAAAACATAGCACGTACGACTCTTATGCTCCCAAACACTGACCACAACACTAGCACAGCTGAATCACATGAACAAGTTCGGCCTCGACGCCTTGAATGTGGTCTTCAGCTTCCTGGTCGGGGGCCTGACCTTGCGGTACACGAGCGGGAACTGGATGTCAGATTTGTGGAACTGCTTGGTGTTGTCCCTCTTGCACAGCTTGAAGTGGACCGTTGCAGTCTTGATGATCTGGATGCAGGGGGCCCTCACGCGGTGGCGAGAAGCCATCTCGTTGTACATCTGCTCCACTGCACCGTTCAGGGTGGTGTCACGGTACTCCTTGTACATGTTGTGGTAGCCGGTTCTGCTCTGGTAGCGCAGCCAGATGCCGTAGTTCTTGATTGTAGTTGGGTTGCGCTCGAAGATCTGACAACATACAGGACTATTGTGAGTGATACAACATAATGGAAGAATTATTTTGTGGAAAGTCAGGAAACTAACAATATAGCATTTATGCAAAATCCTCACAAGGTCAAAAGAAACACATGTCATGTAATCAAAGGACTTTAATTTGCCAGGGAACGTTCATCAAGAGCAATCCCATCACCTAATTGGTTCCCAATCCAGTTTAAATACTGTTACCACACCACATCTATGATCGGGGAAAAGCCTAGTGTGACAAAAGAAGACAATACAGCTCATTCTCTGCAATCATGGCGGAAAATAACCTACAATTTGGGGCAGATGGTGTAAATTGATTCTTTAAATGACACGATGCAACTGTTTGATGGATAAAAACAGACCAAAAAATAACATAAGGGAAATCCAATGAGGATATATGAAAGCAAAAGCAATGCTGATCAAATTTACATTAATATGTCTCACAAAAGGTTCCACTAACAGATACTAATGTTGGCAACCGGGACAACAAAGTACAGCATCCAGAACATAGTCGGCACGGCATAGGCATACACAAATTGTGAGACGGTACTAAACAAGCAGCAATAAGACAGCAAGGTTCACATAGAACAATCTGATGTGCTAAAAAAGGCGCGCCTATCGCAGAAGCAGACGTACCTCGTTGATGGCGAGGACCTGACCGTTGCTCTTCTTAACCTTCTTGAGCTTCCTGAGGAAGTACCTGTGCACGCACAATAGCCGCAGTTTAGGTCACAAGTCACAACCCAGATCGAAGATGAACCTTCGACGAGGAAATCTGGAGGAAGCGCGGAGATGGCGGCTCACCAGAACTTGCTCTTGGCGCGGACCTCGTTGGTGGCCCAGAGCTTCATGCGGTAGATCTTGGGGTGCTCATCGCCGGGCGTCGGCAGCGCGCGCCCCACCACCTGGTACTGATGGAACTGCACGCGAGGGAGGGCAGGGGGATTCAATCAAACGCACGGATCAAATTCGAACTGCCACCGTCGCAGGAGCGCAGCGAACGCAGACTCACCCTGAAGGCCACCATTCCCGCGAGCTCGTCGAAACCCTAGCCTAACCTAGACTACGGGGGCGAGGAGGAGGACGAGAGGCGGCGGCGGGCGAAGACGGCGCCCGTGGGTGTGAGAGGAGAGTTTATAGGTGGCGAGTTTGGCTGTAAACCCTAATGGGCCCTAGTTCGCTCTGTCATGGGCCTTATTTGCGGAGGCCCTAGTTCGCTTACCGAACATGTTAAGCTTTTGCTTCCCTTCCTTCCGACAAGGCCCGTAAGCTTTTGCTTTTTTATTTTTTTTCTTTCGGTTATTATGTGATGATGAGGAAATTCTGCTCGGTAACGCCTCGACGCGCGTGAGCGTGATTTGTTGATCAAGCTCGCCATTGCGGTTTTGTGTCCTGTGATAGCTCAACGAAGCCCGTACGACACAGAAGCAATGTAGCATGAGGGCAGGTAAATTGGTACACGTAAGCGGTCGATCGTCTCATGCAGTGTCACGTAGGATTTTTTCTAATGTGGAGGAGAAAGAACGAGGGGAGAGAAAGATGTCGCTGCTTCACGAAACAACCGCCTCATGAGCTAATTTTAGGACAGACAACTCATTCGTCATTGTATGAGTTTTATTGTCATGCAACCAATAGTATTTCTTTATTTTTTTCATAAATTAAGGAATATGTCATGTAATCAAAGGACTTTAATTTGCCAGGGAACGTTCATCAAGAGCAATCCCATCACCTAATTGGTTCCAATCCAGTTTAAATACTGTTACCACACCACATCTATGATCGGGAAAAGCTAGTTGTGACAAAGAAGACAATACAGCTCATTCTCTGCAATCATGGCGGAAAATAACCTACAATTTGGGGCAGATGGTGTAAATTGATTCTTTAAATGACACGATGCAACTGTTTGATGGATAAAAACAGACCAAAAAATAACATAAGGGAAATCCAATGAGGATATATGAAAGCAAAAGCAATGCTGATCAAATTTACATTAATATGTCTCACAAAAGGTTCCACTAACAGATACTAATGTTGGCAACCGGGACAACAAAGTACAGCATCCAGAACATAGTCGGCACGGCATAGGCATACACAAATTGTGAGACGGTACTAAACAAGCAGCAATAAGACAGCAAGGTTCACATAGAACAATCTGATGTGCTAAAAAAGGCGCGCCTATCGCAGAAGCAGACGTACCTCGTTGATGGCGAGGACCTGACCGTTGCTCTTCTTAACCTTCTTGAGCTTCCTGAGGAAGTACCTGTGCACGCACAACAGCCGCAGTTTAGTTCACAATCCTGATCGAAGATGAACCTTCGACGAGGAAATCTGGAGGAAGCGCGGAGATGGCGGCTCACCAGAACTTGCTCTTGGCGCGGACCTCGTTGGTGGCCCAGAGCTTCATGCGGTAGATCTTGGGGTGCTCATCGCCGGGCGTCGGCAGCGCGCGCCCCACCACCTGGTACTGATGGAACTGCACGCGAGGGAGGGCAGGGGGATTCAATCAAACGCACGGATCAAATTCGAACTGCCACCGTCGCAGGAGCGCAGCGAACGCAGACTCACCCTGAAGGCCACCATTCCCGCGAGCTCGTCGAAACCCTAGCCTAACCTAGACTACGGGGGCGAGGAGGAGGACGAGAGGAGGCGGCGGCGGCGGGCGAAGACGGCGCGCGGGGTGTGAGAAGAGAGTTTATAGGTGGCGAGTTTGGCTGTAAACCCTAATGGGCCCTAGTTCGCTCCGTCATGGGCCCAATTATGTTTAGGCTTCCCTTCCTTCCGACAAGGCCCGTAAGTTTTAGCTTTTTTATTTTGAATTTTTGTTATATGATGATGAGGAAATTCTGCTCGGCAACGCCTCCACGTCCAACGCGCGTGTTTTGTTGATCAAGCTCTCCATTGCTGTTTGTGTCCTGCGATGGTTACACGCCGAAGCTCGCCACAAGATGGCTCAACGCAGCCCGCACGACACAGAAGCAATATATAGGAGCATAAAGCGATGGTAACGCTCCGAAGCTTGCAGCCCTCATACGTTGAAAATTACTGTCTACGTCAGATGACAAAGTGGTCAAGGTAATCTTCTCAGCATACCAGTATCAACGCAATTTTACATCAAATAATTAATGGGAGAATACATTGATACCATTCATTCGACAGATGTGCTATCGGTCACACGACATACAGGAAAGTGCATTACTGATCAGTCTCGTTACACCCTATCTTCTTTATACACATGTACAGCCGATATAATTCAAATAGTATAGGTGAATAATGAACATTTAGATTACGCAAACCGAGACCGCTGACCATTGAAGGCGTACTCACCACACATCAGCTCCTTTCGTGGCACCAAGCAGCACAGCGATTGCAGCAAGCGTGGCCTGTTTATGTCACCAGAAAGTTTGGGGGCATAGTTACTCAATCTTTGTACATGCATTTGAAATTGATGAAACAAATCTACAGTACCTTAGCTAATAAACATTACAAAACAAGTATTAACAACTACTTTCACCATATCTGTGCAGCAACTAGCTAAATTTGAATAGCAAAGGTCATAGAATTGTCCTTAGTTGAACTGCAAGTAAAAAAACTATTGTGTCTTCAAAAGTACATCATTGCACCTTCAGTCTCACAAAACAAGTGAACATTTTTTTTCACCAACAGGCAACAATCCACAAGGGAAAAAATATTATAACTGAAGACAACAAAAGAATGTTGACCAATGCATTGTTTAAAGGACTTACAGCAATAGTGCAAGCAATGTATCCTGGTTTCTCCCTGCGATCATGTACTCGGATACATATCAGAACAAAAGCTCCAAAATACCATGGAATGGCAGCAAAGAAGAATCCAATTATAAACCTTTACAAAACAGCGGTAAACATCAGTTACTCAGAGTCCAATATGAGTTCAGAAATGAAATGCAAGACGATAAATGTTCAGAGAAACTTACAGAAACCAACCCATGCCAAGGCCACAACATGGAAGAGGCCGCATTCTCATAGGCCTCCCTTCAACAACAGGAATATAGCCTATGGAGCACCAAATCACAAAATCAATCAGCCAAGTCAGCTTAGAGTTCCGGTTTATTTATTCACTATATATCTTCCGCCAATAAACAGTAAAACAGCATAAACCTAAATTGTATAGTGACTTGAGTTAATAAGTACACTGCACTGTTAAAGGACCTTTTCCAGGTATAGATTTATTTGTACAGCTGAACTATTTTTTAGAATTTTAGAGCCAACGCCAGTCATACTTTAACAAAAGACCATTTGAGATCGTTTACAGCACAGGTTCACCGAACGGTGAAAGAACAGAAAAGACAGTGACCATAGGGTGCCCAGCACCAGAACTATCCTATTACATTTTGGATCAACAGTCTTCAGGTGTTACTTTTTTATACATATGGTCTTCCCTTTTGTAGCACAGCTGAATTATTTTGCCACAACGACACTCATGTATTCCTTTCTTGAACTTATATTGCACATAAAAATCAACTATCCTGCATTTAATTGTTTGTTCCAGCATATGAAAGTTCATGTTCATTTACTTCCAACATTACAGAATACATCACACAGAAAAAAAGAACTTTATAACTAAAAATTTTCCCGGGCTCCATGAACTACAGATGTCTGTCAACCTCTAATTCTGGCATGAGAAACACCATTGACCTGCAACTTGCAGTAGCAATGGCAAAAAGGATGCAAAGGGAACTGCAGGGGAGGTAACACCTAAGGCCTTCTCCAAAGGCTGTCTAAATCGCTAGCTCATAGATGATGTGGAAGAGAGAAGATGCTCAAAATGAGTGAGCTAGAGCGCCAGGACGAGAGAAGCTCACACGGTTCACGATGAATCTATACTCTCTGACACTTTGTCCTCAGCTCTGCAGCCTGCTAGTTTTGCTTTTTTATCATCTCTCTCATCCAAGTAAGCTGGCGATTTTGCCAGCTCCGTTGAGGAAGGCCTAATTCAGGAAATTTTGAGCTTTCATTTTAATGCAAAAATTATCTAGGTGACCATACAGAAATACAGAATGACATCTGACCACATGAGTATAGGCGATCAAAGTTATCTACAAAGGTTATGCGCAAGACTACAAGAGGACATTTTATGATACCATGCGGTTCATTCTAGTTAAATCATTTCGAAATCAAACAAGTTGATCTGCATAGAGCAGAGCCAACAAGGCTTTCCTCAATCTGATTTCTCCAACTGCACTAAATCAACCAACCACAAAAGACTACAATCCTGATCGAATCCGATCCTTCTACAGTTCTACGAATCAACCGAGAGAAGCACAACATTCGCATCGTAAGGAGCGAATAGGATCCCACGTACCTTGCACGGCCTGGTAGCCCTGGGCGTAGTACGGGGCGGCCACCGGATAAGGCTGCTGAGGCGGAGGCGGGTAGACCGCGTACGACGCCGGCGGCGGCTGCGGGTAGTGCTGCATCCCGGGCGGCGGCGCCGGCTGGGGGAACCCGACCGCCGGCTGCGGAAACTGCTCGGAGCCCGACGGGGGGGCGAAGGTGCCGTACTGATGTTGTTGCTGCGGCTGCGGCGGCGCCGACGGTGGGTACCCGTAGGAGGCGGAGGACGAGTCCGCCCCGCGGGACTTCCCGTCAGCGTCCGGCATCTCGCCGCCCATGGCTGGCTCCCGCGGTGGCAAGGGTTAGACTAGGGTTGGGGAATTTGCCGAATTGGGACGCGGGAGAAGTGGAAGAAGGAAAGACGAGGGAGGAGACGGAGGATTTGATTAGCTGCGCGTGGCTGGCTGTTAACAACTTGACTTAGGGACAAGATTAACATGTGACTCCAGCCTGGATGGTGTGGTTAGTGGTTAACCACTCTGTTTGCCAGGATTTTCTTCGAGATGATGACTGTTTGACAGTTTGTAGAATCAGATCTGTATTGAGTTCTGCACAGCTAAAACGTGCTGCATAAGGAGGAGCAGGTATCAGCACAGATTTGTTTTCTCTTATCAAGAGAGACAAGACATGCTAATGCTAGTGGCCGGCAACAGTGCGAAAAGGAATTTACTGGTTTTGATTGTGCCATTAAGTGTCCCGTCCGCTTGGATTATCAGCCACGCCAGCAGTGTTTTTCTCTCAGTAAAAATCAGCACCATCCACTAGCCACCAGCGAGTTAGCAGTGTTTTTTCTCAGCAAAACCAGCACGAGCCACCAGCCAGGGTAAGAAAGTTCGGGGTTTTTTTTCACCGAAAGATATGGTTATCAACACAAGGGGCTTCAGGAGTCTTGTAGCTTGACACTGGCTAGATTCTCTTTGCTAACACCTTTTTTTATCATGCCTCGCACGTTAATGATGTCTTCATGTTTGATGAAAAGGTACTTCCTAGGTTTTCCTTGAGTCAAGTTTTTAAAATTTTATCTAGTAATACCTATAGAAATATATCATCTTAAATAATCCCTTTTATACCATAAAATTTCAACTTAAAACAATATTTATGTATAAAGAAATAAAAAAGAAAAATCTTAGAAAGAATATATTAGAAGAATTGAGATAATTATAGACGTAAAATGAACCAAAATATATTTTAGGGAGTTATCTGAACATTGTCCATAGACAGTAATTTGGAGCTTTTTTTTTCTTTAGTGGTACTCTCATTGATCTCATCAAACGATAGTGCCTTACAAGTTACAACCAGAGGTCACATCATCCATTGACTAAATTGTTTTCTCACAATATACCAGGCTGCAGCAAACAAATTATTTATGTACAACTCAGCTGCAGGCCTCTCGTGACGATTCTTTGTTCGTAAATAACCAGAAGCATCAATGAAGGTTTCGACTGACAGCTCAGATCTTCGCTGGTGGATCCTGGATGCCGCAGACCAAATTGGCGGGTACAGCTACATCAATCATCTTTGGATAAGCCAGGTTCAAGTCTGCCAATATGAGAGTAAATGATCAGGTTCACTTGGCTCAAAAGAAAAGGACAAGCAGGAACGTAGGTATCCACTATTTAGTATGGAAAACACATCCAATGCGAGCACTTACTATCCATGATCGTCTTGAAAGTTTCCTGCATAAAAAAACAAATGAAATACAATCAGGAAAACATGTTTGTAGGTTTAAAGTTTTCTTTTTTCAGTTGTTTCTGAATTTCAGCCTAAGTAGCAACTAGCAATTACCTTATCTTTTGTTAGTCGGGCATTATAGGCAACCTCCTCTTCAACAGAACTAACCTGCAAATAACACAAGTCAAGTGACTGGTACCATGGCTAATAAACTTTAAGATACCGAGTACACCACTTACTGTGAAACCTTTGTAGTCATGGCCAGGATAAAGCAGGGTATCCTTTGGCAATGTGAAAATCTGAACAGGAATAGATAGTTTCAGTTAGGTAATATTCATACTATGGGTCTACATTGATATGATACAAGATTCCACATGCTTGCCTGTGAATGCACTGACTCATACAGCAGATCAGAGCTTCCTCCCTGTGACACCAGAGAATAAATGCAAACTATCAACAGAAATTCGCACATCTAAGGTCAACAAAATTTCTCAAGCATGAATTCTGAACTTAGCCTTGCAACTGCAAGGCGTTTGCTTGTGGACTTAAATAAAAGATTGGGCAGATTCAAGTCACTAATATTAGCCATAATATCATTGGCCTTTCCATTCAGAACACTAGCATGTAATGTTTTTTCCTTAAGCTTTATATGTAGAAAAACATCACATCATTTATTTTTCTATATTGTGGGGTTTTTTTTTGAGAATATTCTATATTGTGGGTTGTGAAGACCAAACAATGTAAAAATAACCAGTAACCAACTACCATATTACCTGGAAGTCTGTCCTTCCACATCCTCGGATAAGCAAGGCGTCACCGGTAAAAGCCATCCTTGGTGAAGGTTGACCATCAGCATCACCTGTTATGTAAGTCACACACCCAACAGTATGGCCAGGAGTAGCTCGCACCTGAAAAGGAATGCCATTTCTGCATAAAACTCCATATATACAGATGGCATAAGATAAATTCCTTAAAGGATAATCTTAATACAGTTTTTTTCCAGCACAAGGTTGTTTGTGTATGGATTTTATTCATATTTTAACAGATATGGATGTGACAAAATTGCCATTTCTAAAAACAAACTTTAAGTTCATAAAACATCTGCTACAGACATCAATCAATGTATAAAAAGACAGTGATAGATCAGTTGGAAAAATGAGCAACAATCAAAATACATGCAACATATCAAGTGTGTACCTTTTCATTGTTTTATTTTCTATGAATCAACTATCTTATGTGAGTGAACTGTCTAACCTATGAAATCACGCTCACTAGAATGAATTGCAGAACTATAGATTATCTTACAATTAACTATCACAGAGCAATTAGGATGAAACTACAGAAAAATACTTTAATAGAGCGAGATAGCTGCAAAAAAGACATTGTATAACAAAGGCCCTCACAACAGTCCGGTAAGCAATCATATATAACAGAGGGATTTTAAGAATTATAAACCAATAGACTGTCATGAAAGAACACTTCCAGGTCCAGGCTCTTGTATTTAAAGGCAGTACAAAATAACATTAATCAAAAGTTACCAACTTCAGTTTCCAAATTTACCGAAACAATTTTCAAAATTCTTGAATCAAGATCAGGACCATTCACCAATTAAGTTCAACAAAACCAAAGGACTTAAAAGAGCTAGTTAGAGCATCCTCCAACCTCCATGTAAATGAGCATTTTAGTATTGGAGTTCCGGTGTTTTGGAAAGTACACAAACTATATACTTAAGTATACTAAATGAAAAAAGCATGACAGAGTACAGCAGCTTGTAAGAATTTGATTGTACCTCAAGGAAAAGGTTCCCAAAATGTATTTTGTCGCCATGATCAACAAAATGATCTGCTTTTGCTCCACTAGCTCTTGCAATGACAGACTTGACTCCTGGTAGCTTAGTCTGCAAGCTCATAGTGTTAGCTGACCAATTGACCGTATATTTCTAAAGAAAACTGCTCCAGTGACCATGAAAAGGAAAACCCCTATCAAAATATCTGTCAGCTGCTTACTTTTAGTAATCCTGTTCCAGTGATGTGATCGGCATGCACATGAGTATTCATAGCATACACGAGCTTCAAGCCCAATTCCTTGATAATATTAAGATCTCTGTCAACTGTTCTGTCTACAGGGTCAATCAACTGATCACAGAGAAACAAACAGATTAGATGAGAAGATGGAATTGACCAAATGTATACATTTATATATCAAAATCAAGGACAAAATGCGCCTTACTATAACACAAAACTCTGAGTTAGTGATTGTTTCAAGTCAATGTTTGGTTCTTGCTTTCATTTGCTTTAGTCAATACTCAGTAATATCCTGAAATTCAGGACAACTCCAAGCTTGCCTATCGGATTCTAAGCTGGGAACCCTTTAAGATTAACCAGATTTAAAAGTGGGTCGTGAAAGCTAAGTACTGAAATCAGTCATTTATGTAAGATCAACAGTTTAAAGTCATCGACTGCTCCAAAATTACTAAATTGATGAAATACAATTCAACAAACTGAAGCCACTTGCATAAAGTTATCGAAACTGCAGCTACTGAATTGACAACAAAGGTTAACTGTACTGACAGCAATTGCAACATATTCATGTGACTGGTCAAATATTACCGAAGAAAATTTGCGGCGAAGAATTGCAAACAGGAAGCCTACCCCAACTAGCTTGGGACAAAAGGCTACGTTGTTGTTGTTGTTGTAATTGCAAACAGGAAGTACTAGTTCGCGTCTGCATTCTGATTCTACATCTGCTTCCAGTTGAGGCAAATAGCCACAGTAAGTAAAGCTACTGTGGGCGCTATTAACCGTCCGATCAACCTACAGAGCAAACCCATTCCCACCAAAGTGAACTACCCAAACCAATGCCAGTCCAGTTTCAACCACTACATTAGCCAGAACTCTGAACCCCCGCGCACCCAACCAATCCCTCCCAACACAGGAGAGCTGGACTCACCACGGCGGGCTTGTCGGGGTCGGCGACGTCGGCGAGGAGGTAGGTGTACGTGGAGCTCTCCTGCTCGAACAGCTGCCTGAATAGCAGCCTCCTCTCCATCCCGGACCCGGTGCTGTACGCCGCCGCCATCGCGAGTGCAGGCAATAACTGCGCGCGCCGAGAGATGAAGGGCCGCGGAGCGCGCGTCAACCTTGCTGCGGCGGCCAAGCGCGTCGGGATCAGGCGAAGCGGAAGGACCATTGCCCCCCGCGGCCCCGCCTTGGGTTATATAGTGGGGAAGGAAGAAGGAAGACGAAGGCAGGCGGCAGGGAGGGAGGGACGGCACGGCTCCTATCGCTGTAGCCTGCACTTGGGCGACCTCGCGGGTCGCGTGGCTGGGTTTGCGACTTGTGCTGGGAGGTAGGACGGGGCCTCCGACGAATGAGTAAATAATTCGGCCAGCGGGGGCGGTGGGGGCAATGGGGGATGTGGCGGGTTCGGCGAAGCCGGCGGCGGAGCAGCCGGGAGCACAAGGGCGGGGCGGCGGAGGGGTGAAAAACCGCGGCGGAAGGAACAGCCTGGAGTGTACGAGAGGAGTCGGCGGCGGGGACGGCTTGTCCGCCGCAAACCGACGGGATTTCCTTTTCCTGCTGGGTTCAGTTCGGCGAGTTCGCATCTCACCATTATCAACTTATCCCCGTAACGTTGGGCCTGTTTAGTTCCAAAATTCTACTCTCAAATATACTATGCAAAATAAAGATTCCCTATCACATCAAAATGTCATAACATGCATAAAGTATTAAATGTAGATGAAATCAAAAACTAATTGCACAGTTTTGTTGTGCTCTGCGAGACGAACATTTTGAGCCTAATTAATCAATTTTTGGACAATTTTTCACAAATACAAACAAAATGTTACAGTGACGCAATGATTACGAAGTGACATCATACCCCCAAATTCACCCTCCCAATTCTAACATCTAAACAAGGCCAAGTGTCGTCGTGTCAGCACCTCACGCCAGCAGTAGGCACCGTACCGCGCCAGTGATTTATTTATGGGAATGCGACACCGCAAAAAGGCGAATCGAGCGTCCTCGATGTTGGGGGGTTGATCTTTCTTTTTCTTTATTTTTTATATTTTAAAAAGAAGATTATGGAAGGTTTATTCGGTGAACCTCCGCATTGGAAAAACGGACGGAATCGCCTCGAAAAATCTTTTGTAAAAAAGTGAGGACAAGAAAGGTCCGAGGCCCTGTGCGTAACGTGTCCACCACTCCAACGCACGCAGGGGCTGATCCCCGCCGGCCAGACGTGCAGTGCAGACCGGCACCGCCAGTGGGCGCGGTCGACGGGCCCTTTTGTTCCGGGGACGCCACGCGGTTTTTTCCCCTCGTCGCACCAGTGAGTGGCAGTCGTCACGACGCGGCGCCAAGCGTTGCTCCAAGCGGCAGCAGAGCAGAGAGAGCGGCAGGGTGAAGGCAAGGCATCCACCCATGTTGCGTCTCAGCCGTCGTGCCGCCATGGTGCCTCGGTCGGTATCCCTGTCTTGAAAACAAAATTCCGCCGCGCCAGCCAGTAGCAGTAGTACGTGCAAGTAATCTCCCGTCTGGATCTGCTGCTAATTTCTAGGAGAAGTTAGTGATTGTTAATTGTCGAAAGTACACCACGATTTGTGCAGGCGAGCCCGGCTGAGTACTACAGGGCAGAGGAGGATTGTGCCCATCTCAAGTGTCGCCGCGAGGAGAATCCGACAGCTTCCTGACCCGGCCGAAATCACCTCGAAAACCACCAAGCTCGAGGGCACACGCACCCACGGGTCCGTATCCGTGCACGACTCGATCGACCGAGCAATGCGGCCATGGGGATCGACGAGGCAGCAATCACATGGTCGCCCGCACGCCGGCTAACGCAGCTTCGCTTTTAATTCCCCCGTCCTCGGGCAACGGGGGGCTGCTGGCTCATGGTCATGGCACGGTCGGTCCGAGACCAAAAGTGTCACGCAATCGACTCGGCTCGACCGGTCCGGAAAGCCAAACGGGGCGAAACAAACAAGGACGGGAAATTAAAAGCGAGCGAGGTGCGTGCTGCGTGGGCGCAGCGATCTAGCACGGCGACGCAAGTTACCTCTTCCTTGTCCTCTGGTGTTGAAGTAAACCCCGGAGCAAGTCGTCGCTCGAGCAAGTTGTACGAGTAAGCACTGCTGCTAATCCAGCGGTCTAATCTTAAGTCACCGTCTGTCTTCCCCGGGAAGGGTCCTCCCGGTCACGCACAGGTTTGTCGCACGGGAGACGCGCCCGGCAGCGGCCACTGGTCACGCACCGCCGCGGCCGGCAGCTGGCAGCCCCCTCGCGCGGACACATTGGCGCTTGCACAGCTCACTACCGCTCCCGGCAGGCGGCAGCTCAGCGATCAGGTCACGTTGCTGTGCATATGCCCCGGGCGGACGTGCCGCATGGGGCGCATCGCCGAGCGCGTCGTCTTGCGGCGGGCAGGGCGGCAGCGGGAGCGCGTGCCGCCTGCGCGGACCAGGCCGGGGCGGCGCCGTCCTCAGACCTGGACCGTATTTTTTGGCCCCGGGGCGCGCGCCATCGCGTCGCACGGACGCCGCGCGCGGGGATTGCGAAATGGCCGCCGGGGCAGTACACGATGGCGACGGGGCGCGGCGCGGGCGGAGAGGGGAGGGGAGCGTCGTGACCGCGTGTGATAACTACGTGACGAGCGAGGCGCGCGCTGCGTTAGACTTTGCCCCTCCCAAATCTTTACTTAACCCGGAAGCCGCTCGCTCTTTCACGCGGCCGGCCGTCGCTGTCGCGGCCTTTAAGCGCGCTGCTCTCGCACTGGAGCCTGCTCTCCGAGAGCGGCACACGTCACCGTTGGGAGCGGGAGTCTGATGGGAGACGCGGCGCTGCGCATTCATTAACAAGGCCGAATCATTCATTAGTGCGCCAGCCTTTGGCGCTGCGCCTGCGTGGAGGAAGCCGCCGGCGGCGGGCGTGTGAAGCCGCGGGACTCGGCGGGGCGATGGATGGATTCCTGCCGTGGCTTGGAAGGCGGGAGACTTTTCCCCGCTCTGCCCTTTTCAGATGAGGCAGGTGACTACTGACTAGCAGCAGCAGCCAGCAGCTGATAGCCTGATGGTAGTATGATCGGAAAAGGCGGGTGCGTAAATATCACTGTCCATTTGGCCCCAAATCTTTGCCGGATCAACTTTTTTTTTTACCATCTAAAATAAACAACGGGCGCCAAAAGTGATGGAAGATAAGATGCTCGTTAATTATACATATTCTTGTCCCCCAAATCAAGCAAGAGAAGGCAAAAGGAAATAGCTTTGTACAAGAGCGGCTCCTAAATCTGGCAAAAGCAAACAGGAAACGGAACACGGCAATCAGGACCGGAGAGAAGACGGGGTGAGAACAGAGCAGAGCAGAGGAACCGGAAGCGGCGGGCGGGCGGCATGGCATTTACATGTGTCCGATCGATGACCTAATACTCGGCTGCGGCGGTGCTGGTGGCTGGCGGCGGCTGCAGCTCCGGGAACTCGCGCGGTGTGGCATTGATCAGTACTCCCACAGCAGCGGCTCCTCGATGAGGCGGAACGCGCCGGCGCCGCCGGCCACGTCGTCGTCGACGGCCCACGAGCACGAGGACGGGCCGCATCTCAGGTCCAGGAGCAGGTCCGGGAGGTCGAACAGCGCGTCGTCGGGGTCCGGCTCCGCGACCCCCGGGGCAGGCTCGTGGGGAGGCGAGGCGGCGGCAGCGGCGCTGGCGTCGTCGGCGGAGCTGCTGCTCTCGGGGCTCTTAGCATTGCTGCCGCCGGAGGGGGACGGCGCCGGGAAGTCCGCGGCCGCGGCGAGTGTGGCGGCGGCCTGCACGTCCTTGGGGGACGCGGTGGCCGGGCGCGGGAGCAGGTGCGCGTGCTCCGGGAAGTTGAGGTGCGCGCCACGGCCCTTGATGGCGAGCGCGGCCACGTCATGCGCGCGCGCCGCCATCTCCGCGGTGGCGAACGTGCCCAGCCAGATGCGCGACTTCTTGCGGGGCTCCCTGATCTCGGACACCCACTTGCCCCAGCTCCGCATGCGCACGCCGCGGTACGTCGGGTGCCGGCTGCCGTCCTTCCGCGCCCGCTTCTTCGTGGCCTGGGACGACGAGGAGCCGGACGATGACGACGAAGAGGACGACGCCGAGGTCGGGGACGCCGGCTCGTGAGTGTCGTCCACGTCCATGGCTGCTGCT
>OAMR01000176.1:1333729-1346599 GCA_900205405.1 Echinochloa crus-galli
ACTTGCATAAGTTATCAAAACTGCAGGTTCTGAATTGACAACAAAGATTAACTGTACTGACAGCAATTGCGACATATTCATGTGACTGGTCAAATATTACCGAAGAAAATTTGCGGCGACCAATTACAAGCAGGAAGTACTAGCAGTATAACAATTCAGAAGTAACTCAGTTAATCCTCTTGCAGGTGTGTTCACTAATTCACCTAACTTTTGCGTCTGCATTCTGATTCTACGTCTGCTTCCAGTCGAGGCAAATAGCAACAGTCGGTAAAGCTACTATACGTGCTATTAACCGTCTGATCAACCTACAGAGCAAACCCATTCCCACCAAAGTGAACTACCCAAGCCAATGCCAGTCCAATTTCAACCGCTACATTAGCCAGAACTCTGATGCCCTGCGCACCCAACCAATCCCTCCCAACGCAGGAAGAGCTGGACTCACCACGGCGGGCTTGTCGGGGTCGGCGACGTCGGCGAGGAGGTAGGTGTACGTGGAGCTCTCCTTCTCGAACAGCTGCCTGAATAGCAGCCTCCTGTCCACACCGGACCCGGTGCTGTACGCCGCCGCCATCGCGAGTGCCGGCAGTAACTGCGCGCGCCGAGAGATGAAGGGCCGGGGAGCGCGCGCCAACCTTGCTGCGGCGGCCAAGCGGGTCGGGATCAGGCGAAGCGGCAGAACCATTGCCCCCCGCCGCCCCGCCTGGGGTTATATAGTGGGGAAGGAAGGAGGAAGACGAGGGCAGGCGGCAGGGAGGGAGGGAGGGACCGCACGGCTCCTATCGCTGTAGCCTGCACTTGGACGAGGACGACCTCGCGGGTCGCGTGGCTGGGTTTGCGACTTGCGCTGGGAGGTAGGACGGAAGAAAATTCTATGCGGCGGTGCCGCACCGCGCCCCTGGTGCGACACCGCCTGGAATGCCGACGCGTGGCAGTAGAGCCCAATCAGGAGCAGGCCCATCTCCGCTCCCAGCGTCCACCGAAGGAGCCGCACTAGTAAGTTGAGCCCTGGATAATCAAGCCGGCTTAAGTAGAGCCAAGCCCTGGGAAATCAAGCCAACGCTCTCCTGGGCAATTAAGCCGGCGCTGCTTCAGCCTTTTCCGCTGATTGAAGAAATCTTCGGCAAAAAACATCCGTAAAAAAAAACATATCAGGCCGCTCCACTCCTCGTCGCGTGGAAATTCTTCCTCCGCCCCGTAATCATATCGGATGCCCTAAAAATTCATGGTGTCCGTGGCTGTCTCCAATGGAGAAATCTGCCTCGACGACCTGCCGCTCGCCCCTTGTCCTTGGTGCCCACGGCATGGGTCCGTTTGCTTCAAACAGAAGTCGCCTCCTCCACGAGGGGGAACGCCTTGCTTCCCTCATCGCTGGAGGTGGGCTGGACGCCTGGACCTCTCCATCGGCGAAGAATGGCTGGGCGGCGTCCAGCGGCTATAGACCTTCCATGATCCACACTTCTTGTCGATGAGGAGCAGGAACGTCGGGAGTGCCCCGATCTGATTTCTGACGGAGCCGGCTTGATTGCCTAGGCTCAGCTCGCGGCTCGCTTCGGTGGCCGCTGGGAAGAGGAGATGGGCCTGGTCGATGGAGTCTATTGCCACGCGTCGGTATCCTGGGCGGTGTCGCACCAGGGGCACCGTGCGGCACCGCCGCAGAGAATTTTCTTCCAGGTAGGACGGGGCCTCCGACGAATGAGTAAATAATTCGGCCAGCGGGGGCGGTGGGGGCAATGGGGATGTGGCGGGTTCGGCGAGGCCGGCGGCGCCGGGGGCGGAGCAGCCCGGAGAGGGCGGGGCGGCGGCGGGGTGAAAAACCGCGGCGGAAGGAACAGCCTGGAGAGTACGAGAGGAGTCGGCGGCGGGGACGGCTTGTCCGCCGCAATACCGACGAGATTTTCTCTTCCGTTCAGCGAGTTCGCATCTCACCGTTATCAACTTATCCCCAATCCCTTCATTGGGGTTCATACCATTAAAATATTAAATATGCTGACGTGGCACAGAAAAAAGAAGAAAGAGTTTTATAGGATATGAGAGAAGTTTTATCACCATATCACTCCTTTGATACTGTTACCTAGTTTCTAGTCTAGATAACCGTATAGTAAAATGGTACACTGAGACTGGCCTAACGTTGTCGTACAGGTACATTGTTCACTCAACTTGTTCAGAGCTCAGACCTCTGGAATTCAAATTTTGCATGGAATATTAAAAAAATCAATAATTGAAACATATTGTTTGAAATACTGGCACTTGTCGTTTAAAACTGTAGGAGCATGTAAAGAGGTAGCGCAGCTTATCTTGCTGCAGCTGTGTATCCTGTCAGCTTTGGATCCGACAAATCACCAACCATGCCGTGGAGGGTAGTGATCGGTGACCTCATGCATTACATATGACGAAAACGATAGCGGGGAGTAGTTCTGGAACACCCAATAATCTAAACCCATAAACTGAAGCTCGTGACATGTTGGGTGCCATGTTGACCTATCGCTTATCAGTACACGCCTGCTGGCACGTCGCCAATTTGCCATTCCCTGATCTGATACAGCCTTTTTCAATCAAGCCGAATGATAAGGCAACAAACATGAATGCGAGTGGATTAGCTTCGTTGTCCGATCAAGCTTAGCCGAGTAAGCACGCACTTGTTCAGGTGGATACCAGCAGTGCGGAAAAGAAAGTTCATGGGAAGTGGAGTATATCAGCAATAGCAAACAGCTGCCACGGTGCTGAACCTGTATATACTGCATTTAGGACAGCTGCCACCTCTTTTTTTTTCGCGACCGTGCCTTGGCACGTATTCCATTAAGAGGAAGAGAAATGTTACAAATTAGACGTCAAGTCAACGGAGGTGCTGACCAGCGCATGAAGGAAAAAAGATTAATTACATTGTTACAAATTGGCGACCCGTGGGAATCCCCAACGCGACGGCTACTGGGGCGATAGAACAAAATCCGGCGTCGACCCAATCCTTGATCTCCTCTCTGATGGCTTGCGTTACAACGGCCCCCGTTCTCGTCTGATGATTAAAAACGCGTGCATTGCGTTCCGACCATAATAGCCATGAGACAAGTACTACCAGGGAGTCGAAACTCCTGCGCTCCTCACGTTGAATTCTTTTTCATGCAGAACACCACCATTGAGCTAAAGTTTGCTCGCTCGATGTGGGCATGAGATCTTGCCATCCACAGCCAGACAGCAACGTAAACCAAATTTGTCTGGTGAAGGAGCAACCTGTCAGTAGATGAGTGATTGTTTCCAGTGTTTGATCACAAAAGTTACATGCATCATTGTCCTGCAGCCGATGTTTTTTCCTTCTGCTAGCCGTCCAACATCTTCCGTAGAGAGCCAACCACATGAAAAACTTGCACTTCCCAGGAGCTCTAGTTTTGTGCAGGATCTTAGTTCCAGGCCAGGCATACTGTCCCAAAAAGAAAACTTTGTAGGCTGACGCGGTAGTGAAATTTCCATCATTGGTCCACAACCAGTGGGGCTTGTCTGGTACTTCCGGGTTCAAGGTGATTGAACTGACTGCCTCCCAGATATCCAAATATTCAAGGATGACTTGCACCGGAGCGCCCCTGTAATGTCCTTGACCCATTGACGATCCAGCAGTCCCTCTGCCACAGTTCTCCTTTTCTGTATGGTTGGGGATACCGCTTGTAACAGACAGGGCGCGATCTCAGCCATGGAGTGGCCATTAAGCCAACGATCAGTCCAGAACAAGGTGGAGTTGCCATTGCCTAAAATCATCGAGGTGGAGTAGTAAAATAGGGACTGGACCTGCTGTTCAACTGATGCAGGAAGAAGCGACCAGGTACTGTCAGGGTTGCATTTCTTGATCCATAGCCAACGCATCCTGAGCGCAAAACCGAAAATCTTTAGGTCCATGATCCCCAAACCACCCAGCTCCGGGGGACAGCTGCCACCTCTTATCGTGAATGAACTGTTTTTGGGCAGTATATATAATTCGTTTTGAACAAAAGGATATATAAAATTGGAAAAAAAGTCTAAATTACTCCCCCTCAAGTATAGCTAAAGTCCAGATAACCCCCTAAACTATATTTTGGTTTAATTTACCCGCTAAACTATGTTATTTGGTCCAACTTATCCCCTTAACACAATTTGTCTTTTTTTTTTCTCCATGCACAACATGAATTTTAATTTGAGACTTTACAGGAAGGTAATGAACATCATAATCTATATTAGAAAATATTTTACGAATTTTTCATCACTACTTTCTGTATAATCATAATATATTTAACAGGCGGCTTTCAGTTAAATACTGAAGCTGCCTACAGCCCGATGGTGCGGCTATTAAAAAAACAAAACTGGTGGTACAGGGGCAAAAGTGCAAAATCGTCTAGGCTTAAGCCTTGGGCCTGCAACTAAAAGCCCATGGGGATTATATCTGGGCCCGATAGTTAATGGGTGGGGTTTGGCCCAAGAGCCCAGAGGGGGCTTGGGCTATTTCTAGCTCCTTTGGGCCCAATACCTCCACATTGCATAAGATGAAGGCAAAAGCCATGAACTTTTTTAATAAATGAATTCCGGCCTCTGTATTAGAAAATGCAGTTAACTGTTACAGTTTTAACTTATGGCTACAGTAGATATATAAGCAAAAATAAATAACAATAGATACTAGCTGAGGTTCCAAGCAACTGAAGCCAAAACAAAATCTCAAGCACATGACCAATCAATAAACATCTGCCCATTCCCGACAAAGATCTCTGGACTATATAATCATCAGTGCTTAACCATCAGCACTTCAAGCTATCTCGGGCAATGCTATGTTCATTAAAAAACAAAACTTAGATTAAACCTTCAAGTACGGTGGAGATCGAGTACAAGCAGGATCCCTGCAGACCCCTTCGGCACAGCGTAGGCCGGCAGGCATTCGCGTGATCGCGTCCACATCTCCATACGGCCATACCCCCACAGTCCTCGACAGTCAGACTACGCCCACAGTTTCCAATCCCCAGGGAATCATCGATCAATTGGGAAAAGAAATTTGCGTGGTTGTTTCCGGTACTACTCCGGTAGACCAGTACAGCATCTTAACAGACTCGTCAGTGTACGTACTACATACTAACGTGCATGGGCGTGCCATCAGCACACGCCAAACGCAGTACAATATCATCACCTCTGTGACTTTTAGCATACAGTAAAAATTTGGCCAAGACTACTGTGCACGTATAGGTAGTACAAACCGGACTACTGACCTACTGTCTGTCTGGTGTCTACCGTCTACTGCGGTAATGGTATTCTATCCCGGCCGCGGCCGGGCTGTGGTTTCTCCCCTGATCACGGGAGCGCAGTATCGCCCGGATGCCGCCAACCCCGCCACCGCCGCAGCCACATGCGCTCGCCTTCCACTGTTTGTCCGCGCACCTACAAACAAGGCCCTCCTTTCCCTCGCTTGTCGCGCCCTCGCGCTGCTTCCGCCCGCGCCCTCGTCGCCACCTCTCGCCGTCTCGCGCTGCCGGTTACGGGATAAGCCAGCCTTGTCGCTCGCCCTGGTGGTGACTCCTATTATTCCTAGTCCCAACGCGCGCTTCCTCGCCGCGTCAAGCGATGGATCCCTCTGGAGGCACCCGATTCCTCGTCCTGGTGGTGGTGGCGGTGGCGGTCGCGTCGCTCGTCGGCACAGCGCGCGCCAGGGAGGCGCAGCCGCTGCCCGTGGCGGACGCGGCGGCGGCGGTCGGCAGCAGGCGGGCGCCGGAGCGGCACGGGCTGTCGCTGGACTTCTACGCCAAGTCGTGCCCCGCGGTCGACCAGATCGTCGCCGACGTCACCGCCGCCCGGTACCGGGACTTCCCCGCCGCCGGGCCCGGCGTGCTCCGCCTCTTCCACCACGACTGCTTCGTCGAAGTAGGTGCTCTCGCATGCATTGTGCGATAGTTCGATCTCGTTGCGACTGAGATCCTCACAATTCCTTTTCTGTGCTTGTCCGTGCACCTTGCTGAATTGCGTTGTGTTCACTTGGGCACGCCGCACGCATATACTACCTCACCTACAGATTCTGATATGTGCTGCACATACTTCTCGCAGGGCTGTGACGCGTCCATTCTGATCGCCCCGACGGCCAACGGCGCCGGGGCGGCCGGGCGTTTGGCGCCCAAGGTGGAGCGCGACATGGAGGAGAACAAGAACCTGCCGCAGGACGCGTTCGACACGGTGGAGCTGGCCAAGGCCGCCGTGGAGAACAAGTGCCCCGGCGTCGTCTCCTGCGCCGACGTCCTCGCCCTCGCCGCCCGGGACTACGTCCAGCAGGTGCGTATATACCCTACCTGCGCGATCAGAGCCTATGCGTACGAGACTGTTTGGGTATACTACGTACAGTATTATGCGACCGAAATCAGGAGCAGAGGGCAGAGGCTGAACCTTCTTGGGTTTCGGCGACGGAAAGCGACGTGGCTCTCCAGTGCAAGTGCAGCAGCGCATTTGCAAATTGCAACTGAAAACCCAACCCAACTGCCAGTTAAAAGTTGGTAGGGGTACATCGGCAGGTTTAGGACCAAAGCGAGCCAGAGAGGCGAGAGGCCGGGGAAGAAAAGCTTTACCTGCTTTGGTCTGCTTTTGCACTGCATGCTGAAAAAGGCGCAGCCGGCCACCGTGCCGTTGCCCGTAATTTGGAAAGCTAGGGAGGGGGCGTGTGTTCTTAGCCTGGCTTAAGCAGGCTGCAGGCAAATCAGGTGCACTGATCATGATTACGTGATCGCAAAGATAAATTCACCGTGTTTATCATATCCTTTCAGGTTCTGTAACTGACCAACTGCCATATCGATCATCATTCATCGTAGTAGTGGTACTCTGTGGTCGGTGATCTATCGCCAGGAGGGCTTGTAGCCTGTGCAAGCCATGTTTTTAGCGATTTAAGGTTTATGGGTGTAGAATTCTAAAACAGCTGATAGCTGAGTTAAATAGAGCCAAATTGTACTCCCGATCTCTCCATTTCAAAGTATGAATCATCTTATCTTTTATAGAAATATATATAGTGAAAAACAAAATCTATATATTTAAAAACATCAAAATGTTACTTAACTTATAAGCACAAATAGCAGTATCCTGCTTAAATAAAAACAGCAAAAATTCAAAATATTGTGCACTAGTAGATTAATTAGCACGATCGATGTCCACGTCACGTAACTCGATTTAAACCGACCGAGTAGTACAGTGCCTGAACCATTCTTATTTTCTGAAGTTTGTTTGATCGCGTGATTACCTGATCCAGTAGCGACTTGGGGAGACAAAGTGTCAGCCCCAACGGCTAAGACCATTTCGGCTAACCTTGGAGATTCGGCCTCTCTTGGATCTTGGTCGCAAGACACCAAAGATTTGCCTCAGCCGTGTCAAGACCAGCTGAATTGGCGCCGCGATGAGTAGTTTATAGGGCCACATGTGGGGTGTCTTTTACGTGTATCACTGCCACGGCAATGACCTAACAATCACAGGTGACACTTGCACCACATGTGGTCTTACTTAGCCGTGTCCACCAGCCTCTGAGCAAGTCAAGTGTCGTCTTCTTCCCTCCATCCGCTACAGTCAAGCGTCCCGGCTGGCCCTCGCTTTGCTGTGTAGCACGGGCGACCGACCGTCTCTGGGATCGGCTCGCGCATATTTCTGGACCACGTTGCCTTGCTAGGTCCTAAACTAGGAAAGGCCCAATGCTACAGTGAAAAGCCTACGCCTCACAACTTTTGCTCTTATTGTTCTTTTCTTTTTTAGGGCACAACTTTCTTCAACTTTATTTTCAAGTCAAAGAGGAGTGATTGATTCGTGAAACTTCCATGGCAAAACTCTGGGCCCTAATAGTATTGGGCCCAATAATAAAGCCCTACCGCCACCAGCGGTCCACACCACACGCATCGACTTTACGGCCCGCAATTTGACTTTTTTTTTGTTTGTTTGCGCAGGCGGGTGGGCCGTACTACCCGGTGAAGAAGGGCCGGAAGGACAGCAAGGTGTCCCTGGCGGGGAAGGTCCGCGGCAGCCTGCCCCGCGCCAACTCGACGGTGGACGAGCTCCTCCGCGTGTTCGCCGGCAAGGGCCTGGGCGCGGCGGACCTGGTTGCGCTCTCCGGCGCGCACACCGTGGGCTTCGCGCACTGCGTCCACGTGCTGGGCCGCATCTACGACTTCCGGGGCACGCGGCAGCCCGACCCGCTGATGGACGCGCGGCTGGTGAAGGCGCTGCGCATGTCGTGCCCGTCGTCGGGGGGCAGCGCCCGGGTGGTGGTGCCCTTCGACGTGAGCACCCCGTTCCAGTTCGACCACGCCTACTACGCCAACCTGCAGGCCAGGCTGGGCCTGCTGGGCTCGGACCAGGCGCTGTTCCTGGACGCGCGGACCAGGCCCATGGTGCAGGAGCTCGCCGGCAACAAGACGCGCTTCTTCCAGGCCTTCGTGGCCAGCATGGACAGGATGGGGTCCATCAGGATCAAGAAGGGAAGGAAGGGGGAGGTCAGGAAGATCTGCAGCCAGCACCTGCTCTAATTTCAGTCTGGTCTGCATCGCCCCCAGCTTGAGCTTGTATCCGTACGTCGTCAGTCATTCAGTTGATCAGCGTGGCAGCGTAATACAGGAAAAGATAGTAGCTCGTCCACGGCCATGCATGCTTGGAATTTCTTGCATTGCCTGACGATTAGAGCTTATTAGTTAGAGCAGCTAGCTGTCTTTGCTGTATATGGCAGTTTAGAGATTAGCTTCAGTTTCCACTTTCCGGTCGTGTGTCTCTGTGCAGGAAATTTGGTGTGTTTGTAGCAGGTGCAGTAGCTACTACCAGAGGAAGATCTCACTGTGTTTCTGTCCTGTGCTTCTTCCCTCTCGGTAAACGTTGATTGGGCTTGCCAGAGTGCAGAGCAGATTACGTCCGTGTGCAAACGATCTCTCTTTGGCCTTGTTTAGGCCCTGTTTAGATCCAGAATTTCTACTCCTAAATTTACTATGTAAAAAGAAGATTCCCATCACATCAAAATGTCATAACATGTATGGAGTACTAAGATGTTGGTTTTGGGTGGGTGAATTTGGGAGTATGATGTCACATCGTAATCATTGCGCCACTGTTGCATTTCGTTTGTATGTGCGAAAAATTGTCCAAAAATTTATAAATTAGGCTCAAAATGTTCGTCTCGCAGAGTACAACAAAACTGTGCAATTAGTTTTTAATTTCATCTACATGTAATACTCCATGCATGTTATGACATTTTGATATAATGGTGAATCTTCTTTTTCATAGTAAATTTGAGAGTTCCTTTTTGAAACTAAACAAGTCCTTTGTCGCTTCAGCAAACCATATACCGATGCT
The DNA here is from genome assembly GCA_900205405.1 of Echinochloa crus-galli. Taxonomy (NCBI): domain Eukaryota; kingdom Viridiplantae; phylum Streptophyta; class Magnoliopsida; order Poales; family Poaceae; genus Echinochloa; species Echinochloa crus-galli. The sequence goes on from OAMR01000176.1 coordinate 1,343,027, forward strand.
AGTACGGGATTTGTTGAGCTCAGGTACTACAGAGCACAACACGCTCATTCGATGAGTGCTTGGAGAGTGAAGATGCTGCTGCCCCGGCCTGCCATCGCAATAACCACGTTGCAAGATGCAAGAGAGCCAAAGCTATCCTTTGTTTAGTCCCAAATTTAGGAGTTAAACTTTTACTTTTTGATACATGTGCACTGTAGCATTTCATTTATATAGGTAAAAAATATCTAAAATTGATTAATTATGTTCAAAATGTTCGTCTCGTGAAGTACAATAAAACTGTGCAATTTAGTTTTAAATTTTACCTAAATTTAATACTCCATTTATGTATCGATATTTTGATATAATGAAAATATTTTTTATATATTTTTTAAAAAAATATTTTTTATAGTAAATTTTAGGGTGGAATTTGAGATTTGACAAGGTCTTAGGCCCTGTTTAGATGCAAAAAGCAACTCCCAAATTTACTATGCAAAAAAAAGATTCCCCATCACATCAAAATGTCATAACATGCATGGAGTACTAAATGTAGATGAAATCAAAAATTAATTGCACAGTTTTATTGTGCTCTGCGAGACGAACATTTTGAGCCTAATTAATCAATTTTTGGATAATTTTTCACAAATACAAACGAAATGCTATAGTGACGCAATGATTACGAAGTGACATCATACTCTCAAATTCACCCTCCCAAATTCAATATCTAAACACCACCTTAGTCAACAAAAGCCGTGCATCCTGACAGGGTGGTCAAAATGGCAAACACGCACTCCCACCCGTCCAGAGCCCAGTTCCAGAAAGGAGAATCGAGGAGGAACGGAAAGCCTACTGACCCGACATGGCGCCAATGGTCACGGGGTACATCAATCAACTGAGAGACACACAGACCCGAAGCGAAGGGGACTGGCCGAGCGAGTGAATGGAAAAGCTGCCCCAGGTAGGGCGCAAAATCAATGGAGGGTGCACACGCACACGCCGTACGCCGACACGGCCCCCTGTACTACAGCGCCTAGGCAGGCAGCCTAGGCGGATAGCGTCCTTGCCCTAGTCCCTAGCGATGTGAAGTCCCGTCAGCAGATCCTACGTTTTGCCTCCCTCTCACGAGCACGAGCGCACGCATGCATCCCCGTGCCATGAGCCCATGACCTGACCCCTGCCGTGTTGACGCCAACGGCAGACCAGACCCTAGCTGTGCTTGACGGGAGAGAGACCGAAGAGAGGCGGAGGCTGTTGAAGTGGAGAGGATGAATTTATGAGTAAGATGTCATTTTATAATTATTGCGTTACTGTAACATTTTGTTTGTATGTGCGAAAAATTGTCTAAAAATTGATTAATTAGACTCAAAATGTTCGTTTTGTGGAGTACAACAAAACTGTGTAATTAGTTTTTAATTTTATCTATATTTAGTACTTCATGCACGTTATGACATTTTGATGTGATGGAGAATCTTCTTTTTGCACAGTAAATTTGAAGGAACTTTTTAGGCATGAGAGGGGTCAGTTCCAGTTCAGTCAAAAGTCCAAAGGCCGGACGGGAAGGACAGTCCTGTCCTGTGCTACGACATTCGTAGGCGCCGCGCCCCCGCCGCAGATAGGAGTAGCTCTGTGCCTCCTCTGTGTTCGGTTCCGGCTCGCCCTCTCTCCTCTCCTCTCCTGCGCTGCGCTGCGCTTGTGTACGCTGTCTGGCTTCTCTGCCCAGCCGCGGCGGCAGGGGCGGGGGGCCCTGGTGGCCTGGTCTGGTTGCTCCCCTGCGGCACGGGAGCGGCCTGCCCACACGGAACGTATGCATCGTGTCCCCCGCCCACGCGCGCTCCACACTGCCAAACAGCGTCGCCACAGTGCGTGCGGCCGGCGTGCAGGGCTCGGCGATGATCAGAGGGAGCGAGATCGACCGGCCGAGGAAAAGAGCGCGATGCATGCCGGGTGTGCCCCCGCGGCTTCCGATCCGTGCGCGGCGCCTCTGCTGCCCTGCACCGCGCGCGAGCGACACGCCGGTGCAGGCCCGTCCTCCGGTCCCATGCGTCCATCTCCCCGGCAGCACGGCGCCGAGGTGGACTCTTAATATGTTTTTGGCTTATTTGTCGACGACCACGAGAGGGTGCGGCTCGGTGCGTCCCAGTCCCCTGAATGATTTGTGAGATGCGTACTTCCGTTGTCTGGGTGCCTGTCCGCGTCTGCTAAGAACAAACTCATCAATCGCTCAAAACATGTTCATGTACTACATTCTGCAGGTACAACGAGCACCGGTGCGGGTTGTCTCCGCTAGGCGCTATAGTATTCTTGTGTCACGTTTCTGTACACCTAGCTCTTGGTGTGGGTGTGGCCGGGCGGGGCGGGGTGTGGGCGTGCACGGTGCACGGTGCACCCAACTGTTGGCTACCAGCCGAAGTTCACGAGCCAATCGCTAACGAAAACTCTCAACACACAAGTGATTTAAGTGCACGCAAAAGTTCTCCCCAGCTTTTAGTTCGGGGTTGACCTCTATTTATAGGATTGTTACAAATAAGTTTTTTGTTACCCAAAATACCCTATGCTACACGCTACATTTTAGAAATATGTTGTATAAAAAGATGTTTAATGGAGGCAGTTTTGTACATGGAGTGGGAGAAATTCAAATTGACTTTCGAATTTCGCATTATGGATTCTATAGGAGGACCTCTGGCTTGAATCAACTCAAATGCCCGTAGTATTATGGCCCGAAGGTCGCCACATCAGGAGGCTTGGGAACGGGTGCAAATGAAATGTCAGAAGGTCCATGTCATCATCAACTGAGCTCGAATCCCGTAGTGTATCAAAATTTGTCAACTCAACCCATAATAGACGAAGGTGCGCACATTATTGGTAAGTCGCAAAAAACTGCTTGCGGGTGGCGTATGCGAAGCGATCCCCAAAACTAACCCCAGACAAATTATTAACATTGCACTATTCATTAATAAAAATTTATAAACGGATAAATCACTATTCATTAGTCACTTGATTTTTCTTTACCAATCACTGATTTTTCAGTGGGTTACCTTTTCCTATGTGTTGATCATGCAAAATGCATTTGGTGTAGTGGTGTAGTTGGGAGTCCATGACTTCAACTACATGTTTGACAAAGAGAAATAATTTTACGGATTCCTAATTGGTGCAAAGCCCATATAATATCTTTACTATGTTTTGAATTAAAGAATTTCATCAATATTGTATATAAATAAACCACGCGGTGGAGAAATGTCTTTGAGGAATGTGAATAAAGATCAATAAAAATTTAAGGCGCCACATGATGGAGACACTCATATCATTAAGCTTGCAAAACACATAGTAGAAGCAGTAAAAAAACTTTATAACTTAATATATATAGTAGCACATTTGTTCAGCCCCTCAATTTCTCCTAATTAATCATTGTTTTCTTTAATCAAAAGATCAGTGCATTATTTTACTAGATGTTGATCCTAGGAAAGCAAAATTGATGTGGTGCTAAAGTTGTGGGCCCATGACTTGCTACGTTTTGAATTCAGAAACTTAAATTAGTAATTTAAAATGATAAATAATTATGTGTATCTGAAAGGACCTTGATGTCACCTAGAGGGGGGG
>OAMR01000176.1:1358361-1372345 GCA_900205405.1 Echinochloa crus-galli
ACGACGGGCGCCGCGGCGGCGCGGATGGGCGGCGCCGGCGCCGGCGCGCGCGCGGGGGCAGGGCGGCCGGAGGTGGTGCGCAGCAGCTTGTTCTTGGAGCGGGACTTGCGGTTCTGGAACCAGTAGAAGACGTTGGCGTCGCCGACCTGGCCGTACTCCTGGAGGCGCATGCGGATGCGGGGGATCTCGTCGCGCGGCGGGTTGACCATGCCGGAGTTGAAGATGGCCTCCAGGATCCGGATCTGCTCCGGCCTCGGGTTCCACCGGGGCTTCGGATCCGGGGTCCGCTCCTCGCCCCCTGCACAAAAATCACAGCCAGACAACACGTACATACAAAGATCAGTCAACCAAGCAATTCTCTCTCGATCTTGATCCCTTGAAGCAAAAACCCTACCCTGGCATGCAACAGTATCATGCATGCACACACAGCTCTCGATGGGCGCGGTGGGTAGCGTACCTGCGTAACCCGAGGAGGGGTGCTTGAGGCAGCTGCCGGAGCCGCCGCCGCCGGAGACGAGGGACGGCGGCGAGCTGCTGATGTCAGGCTGCTGCGCCTGCCACGGCTGCTCGGCGTGCTTGGACCTGAACATGCTCGGCCAGTGCCTGTTGTTGAAGGAGGACGCCATGCCTGCCGCCGAGCCGATCGATCTCCTTCTTGCCTTCCCTCTACGCAGCACGACGACCACCAGATCTCCAAGCTCACGACGACGACGACGACGAGCGCGCGGCGGCTAGGGATTCTACCACTACACTTTGTGAGCCTGCAACTGCCGCTCAACCCTGTGGAGGAATCAACGGCAGCGAGACGATCAGTGTGCTCTCTGGTCTTTCACCGGCCTCTCTAGCTAGGCTACCACCACACTCGCACACGGCCGCGGCCTCTTATAATGGCCGCACCTACCCTCCGTCTCGGTCGCGTAGTGTTGCCGCGCAATGAATAATGATGGTCTCCCCGTTCTACTGGCCGGTGCCCAACTCTCGCTTGCCTTCCTTTCCCCCTGCCTGGAGATGCGTGCGTGCGACCGGGCCCCGGACCCGTCGCGTTGCACCGGGAGGGAGCTGACGACCGAGCGAGCTGTGCGCCGCTGGTGCCGAATGGGAGCAACGCGAAGAGGGTACGCGACGTACACGGAATTGAAGGCCCCCCCGACGCGACGGCCCCTGCTGCGTCTCTGGCTTTTCTCTGACGGTGCCTTTCCGCATGAGGGGAGGGGGCGACCCCCCGGATGGATGGATCGGCTCGGTCGCTTTCGCGATCCCATTTGCCTCGCACTGCACCCCCACCGGAAGGAATGAGAGGAACTGTAGCCGCGTCACACGGCGAGATGGCGCGGCAAACTTGTTGACCGCGGTCGGGTCGGTTTTGTTGCGAGGAAGAGGCCGGATTTCCTTTTCCTGCAGCTGGCTCACGTACAGGAGGAGAAGCTGGGGGCAAAAGCACGTAACCGAAGCGTGGAGTTACGCATTCTGGGTAGGGGAGTGAAACTGAAATGTGCTGTAGGATTTGGGCGGACGTTGCACGCTACGCTAGCTCCAAGCTAATTCCTGTTGATCCACACGTCAGGAGGATTGAATGTGTTGTCTACCACGTTACTGCAGGCCGACCGATTACGGACGGACGGACGACGGGTTTCAGTAAATGCTGTACGCCTGTAATACTAGTACATTGGAGTGGAATACCATTCATCTACCAGTATTGTCGTATTGCCACCAACAAGGCAACAGGGACTGCATATGCTTCTTCTCTGAGTGTTTAATTCAGTCCAAGAACAAGGAGCGCCAGTCGTATATTCTTCACGGATTACCGGTCTTGGTATCCATTCAAACAAAGTTGACTCACTTCCAAAGGCTTTGGATGCCGGCTCTCCCTCCCGCTTCTCAGCTCAAAAGGCCACTCGCGATGTGCCAAATGTTACTGGAACAGCATTTTTTTGCCGGTTTCCCAGCTTTCCCAGGCGAATTTGGATTTTGGAAACGGGAGGCACAGCACAATTTACTCCCCACCCTCGTCTTATCCGGTCAAAAAAGGCAGGCAGCAGATCGAGTTAATGAAAGTGGGAAGTGGACTGTGCGTGTGGTTGCTGTGTGTTCGATCGCAGCCTGCACGGCCTGTTTCCTGCTTTCCTTGGGTGGGGCTTTGAGCGAGAGAGATGAGATGTGGTTTTTCCTTCTTTCTTGCTCCTACTACAAGTATACTAGCTTTGGCTTCTTGTGACGTGGCATTGAATGCGTGGGGGATCCGAGTGCTGCTACTCCTACTAGAAAAGAGTGAAGAGAGCGGAGTATTATTCAAGAGCAACTCCAGCAGGGGCCTCTATACGAGCCTCTACTCTAGAATTTAGAGGCTTGGAGCAAAAATACAACTCCAGCAGGGCCTTCAAATAGACCTGCATTTTGCATAGGGCTCTAAATCTTCCCACCAAGCCTCCATTTCTAAAGGCCCTCCAATTCCCCCTCCAACCATGGATCCCACTAGATATTTCCCATTCATTTGGGTGACAGGTGAGCCCACGGAGAAATAGAGGCCTGAGTTCATATGCCCATTGGAGTTGACTGTTTACTTTGGGCCTCTATTTTTTTAGAGATAGGCCTGTAAATGAGTTTTGGAGGCCTCAATTTGAAGGCCTCAAATGAGTAATGGAGTGTTTGATGAGGGAGTTGCTGCATGTACTAGTAAATAAATGGTGTACAAGGCCGGTGTATTGGAGATGCGTATGTACTGTACGTGTGCGCTGCATGCATACATGCAAGGTGCATGCGCCGAAGGAGAACCGAAGGAAGACGACGACCGCGGGGACCCGGCCAGCCGGCACCGGCAGAGCTGAGGTGAGAATTTCTGGTCCAAGGCAGTAATGGTAATGGCATTGCCATCTTCTGTGACGAGAGAAGAGTAGTGATTTATTGATAGGATGGATTGACTCGAGAGAACCGGCGTGCCCACATGACACATGCATGGTGCCTGCACCCCCTTTAGACGGGAGGCACTGCAGTGAAGGAATTTTGAAGATAGAGCTTAAAATATAAACTAGACCCAGAGCATTTTTAAGAGACTAGTTAAATTATTTTTAAAGATTAAATTTAGCTATTGTTAGAGAAAAAACGTTTCCAACAAACTCTGTAAATGATTATCCAAATTTAGTGACTCTCTATCTCACCTTATTCGCTAGCTATTTTTAGCTAGCCTACCTCACTAGCCATATTTACATAATTTGTTGGATTACCCCCATTGAATTAGATGGCTTTCTATTTTTACAAAGGGGTTATAATCTTATATTTAGCTAACACAATACAAAGTCTCTTGAAGATGCTCAATCTCTTTAAATTTTACAATATTTCTATATGGTGCAATTAATGAAAAATCCATGATAAATAGATTCAACGGTAAGAAACACAGCAAATAAATCTTCGGAATTTCTTACCTCAATATGCGCCTTCGATTTGTGCTCCTAGAGGCTGGTTCCTTGTTTAGGGAGATGGCAATATATCTAATGACAGTCACACTATGGTTTCGGGACCCTTTTAAGATGAGGATTGAACCAAAATCTAAGTTTATAAGACGAGGAGGATCCGATGCCGGGAGCTACCCAAGGAAAAATAAGGCAATACATAAAAGTACAGTGTGTTGAGCTTAAGAAAGAACAACAATTGTAGTGATGGATGCATGTTGGTGGAGCACATGGTGGGGAATAATTGTGTGGAGGTTTTGGAGGAAGGAATGGTGGGGCAAATTTGAAAGCTTTGGAAGCGGGTAGAATTGAGGGGAGGTAGCAAGCCAAATAGGTATAAGGAGGATGTGGACGGATTAGAGTTGAGATGAGATACTTTTATCTTAAAATACAACAAAAAAATCATTAAAATTTCTTACCTTTCGGTATGCATCTTCGATTTTCGTACTCTGGGAGGTTGGTGCCTTCTTCAAGGACCTGGCAATGGTTCTAGCGACTTTTTATTCAGATGATGGTTTTTGTACCCTTTTAGGCTTAGCACGGAACCAGTATCATCAAGCTTAGAGGAGGGAGGTGGATCTGGTAGACTTCGGAGCTAGGGCTGGACAAAAACTCGTAACTCGATAGCTCGCTCGGCTCGGCTCATTAGTGGCTCGGCTCGACTCGACTCGTTTTAAATTATTCACGAGCTGAGCCAAAGTTTTAGCTCTTTGTGTTAACGAGCCAGCTCGAGCTAGCTCGCGAGCTATAACAAGCCAGAGTCTATAGCCTAGCATGTATTTTGTTTGCCTGATTTTCTAATATCTGAATGGTGAATTGTGGTGGTCATGAATAATTTATGCTGTCGTGATATCATGTTGTGAACTACTATTGCTTCTATCTGATTTTTGAGCTTAAATATGTATAGAATAGTTGTATTTTTTATTTTAGTGTGTCATAAATATTTTTTTATGAGAAATATATGTGTGCTGATGATAAACAAGCTGGCTCGCGAGCTAATTAAGCCAGCTCAAGCTAGCAAACGAGCCGGGCCGAGCAGCTTCTCTAGCTCGCTTTGTTACGAGCCAGCTTGAGTTTAACCGAGCCGAGCCAAGCCATCTCGCTATCCACCCCTATTCGGAGCTAACCGGAGAAAAGGAGGGCAATAAAAGTACTATCAATGTTTCTGTCGGACCTTAGGACCGGCAATCCACCTGAGGGTACCCGAGTGGTTGATTTTTTCATGTAACTTTAGATCTATGCTTTTCTTCATATCTGTAAAAACATGTACTAAAGCATACCATATTATATATTCACTACGTAGATCTACTCATTTGGAGTCCAACACAATTTGATTTTCCATTTTATGATTTTTTTATGATTTATTATGATTTTTCAAAACTTCTTTAGGGGGTGATTTGTCCGGTTTTAGAAAGTTCAGGGGATAAAAAATCTATTTTCATAGGTTGAGGTGTAATGTGTTTCACTCATCATAGGTTGGGGGTGAAGTAGACTTTTTTCCAAAAAAATTTGATGCTACAACCTATTTCCAAAACTAGCCTAACTTGGTATTGATACACAATTCAATTCCAGCAGCTCAATATCTACATCCAAATGGACCCTTAGAAAATTCAACGAAATACCGAAGGTAAATTGAAAGGGAAACTAAATAGGATTTGACTAAAACTAACCTGGCTGCCTGAAAAAGGATACTTCCCCTCCACTCAGCAATTTTTCTCAGAATCTTGTCAACTAATGTTTGCACAACTTCTCTCTTCAAGTTTTTTTTGTAGTCAACTGTGGCGCGCAGTCAAGGCCTGCGCTGCTGCGCAACACTCGTGTGTGTCTCCTCGTGGGGGTCGACCCTGACACCTGCCTATGGAAACACGAACATGAGAGATGAGACACACACGAAGGTGGTGTTTAGATGGAGAATTATGAGGTTGAATTTGGGAGTTGAATGTCTCTTCGTAATCATTGCGTCATTGTATCATTTTCGTTTGTATGTGCAAATAATTGTCCAAAAATTGATTAATTAGGCTCAAAATGTTCGTCTCGCGGAGTACAACAAAACTGTGCAATTAGTTTTTTTATTTCATCTATATTTAGTACTCCATGCATGTTAAGATATTTTGATGTGATGGAGAATCTTCTTTTTGCATAGTGTATTTGGGAGTTGCTTTTTGACAATTTTTGGGAACTAAACGTGGCCGAAGTGAGGCAACAGGCCACCATAAACGCGGGGCCGCATGAATGGGAGCGAGAGCGAACGGCGCAGCAGAAAGTGCGGAAGGCAATCCCGTCGCTCGTGGGCTCCTGGCAGCGCAGGGCTCGTCCGCCCGGCAGTGAATGCCAACTTGCCAAGGGGAGACGCCCTGTTTTTACCCTTTCCTAGGCTCCTCGCGCTCCATTTCTCCCTTCTCGCTTCCTTCGTCCCATCTCCGTGCGAGTTTACTGGCCTTTTTCCGCTGCGGGGCCGTGGAACAAACAGCGCGTCGGGTGCGTACGGCCCCTCCCCTCTCGTGCTTCCCATCGGCCGGTTCACGTGTCACGGTCGTCATGCATGGCTAGCTAAAGCTCGATCCAATAATCGCTTTGGATAATCTCTTGGGTAGCCATATGCATCTCCTTGTTGTTTTCCCCCTTCCTTTTCGGCTGTCCCTGTGCGTTCCACGATCCGTACGTCGTCCATGCATGACACGGCCTAGCTGCAGCATTGCCCCCGGCGGCGAATTTTAAATGGCTGATCTCGTGCAATCCAAGACCCGAGCTCGTGCGTGTGTTTGTTTGTGTCCGCTGATGGATCCGTGGCACGGAAACCTTCGCTTGGCGGTAGCGCGCCATGCCTGAGAACAGAGGTATCTGGTGTGTGTTTTTTTTTGTGTCTTTTAATTGGCGGGCGGACGGGCGAGTTAGGGAGATCGAGTAAACAAAGCGCAGGGAGGGCCTCAGTTGTTGACTTGCCACTGACTTTGTAGTGTGTGTCTCCCTCCCCGTTTCACCCATCATCGATGATCCCCGTGCATATATTGCATGGCGAGTTGACGGATGACGAGATGGTAGTAGCATATTGTAGCATTACTAGCATCTGCATCGCTCCATGTATATGGGTCGTGTCGTCGTTTTCTCGGATGAACAGGTTCTCTTCTAGCTCATGCATGTATGACGCAGACGCTCGCAGCGTTGCTCAATTGTGTGGAGAGGTGTACCGTGTGTGTACGGTGCCATCTTCAGAGGCGGTGAGCCCATTGCGAGGGCATGACTGTACCCTTTTATCTGTTGTTGATGAATAAGTATTTCGAAAAAATATATATACCGAGGGACTGGTAGCTCATGATTTTAGAAACCAAATTCTGGGCCGGCAGCCCAACCGTGGCGTTGGGCCGAAGCGGAGCAGTGGGCCGAAAGGAATTCCAGCCTAAATGGCTTATCAGCCCAACAGACTCCTCCCCTCGCCGCGCCACAGCCTGCTGGACCGTGGTGCGGTGCTCTCGCGCGCAAGGAAAAACCCTCGCGTGCGGGAGAGAGAACCGTTCTTCTCGTTCCGCATGGCAGAGATGAAATGCTCCTATGTATAAGCACCCGGGACGATTCGTTGAAGAAAACCAAAGCCTCGGAGAGGGCATATGAATTGCACGCACCGACGCACGTTTTGCTACGGCGATGTGCGAGACTCGACTTCGATGGGTCCTTGTTGGCATGTTGCTAGCACCTACAGTAGCATTTCTTTTCTCTCATAGAGCCTAGAGGAGGAGGTCGGGGTCGGTCACCCGTCGGCAGCTACGACACGAAGACCAGGCAGCACATGCGTACGCACCTGCCGGGTCAACCCCCCAGATGGAACCAGGACCGAGACAACGCCTCGTCCGTCGTCCACCTCACCACGCGTGCCTAGCCAACCCAATCTCCAACGCCACGGCCCACGGGCTCTGTTCCAACCCCTCCCCGTCCCGCGCCGCAGCAAACAGAGCAGCGGCAACAACCAGCAGCAAAGCGCGGCGACCTCGTCCCCCCTCCCTTGCCCAGTTGCCCCCGCTCCCTCCCCTTTTTCCGCGAAGCAAAGCACCGCAGCCAGCGGAGGCGAAGCCCAAAGAGCCCCTACCAAAAAGGAGACGAAACGCGCCGCGTTGCCCAGCGCCGCCTCCGCGTCGTGGGGTTGGGGGTGTTATAATTGAGGCGGGGGAAGAGGAAGGCCGGCGACCTCTGCTGCTGCTGCTATTTAGATAGCCCGCACCGTCGCGCGGGGAAGCGGGAGCGATCGAATCTCATCAATCGATCAGGAAATCAATCAACCAGTTCGATCGATCAAGGAGAGCGCCTCGCACGTCTCCGGTTGGGACAAGAGCGAAGAGAGAGATGGCAGCAGGTGGGTACCGGGCGGAGGAGGAGTACGACTACCTGTTCAAGGTGGTGCTGATCGGGGACAGCGGCGTGGGCAAGTCGAACCTGCTGTCGCGGTTCGCCAGGGACGAGTTCAGCCTCGAGACCAGGTCCACCATCGGCGTCGAGTTCGCCACCAAGACCGTCCAGGTCGACGACAAGCTCGTCAAGGCGCAGATCTGGGACACCGCCGGCCAGGAGAGGTACCCATGCCACCCCTGCTTCTGTTTCTCTATCTGCTGCTTTTGTTTGCTGTATGCTCTGTCGATGCTGCTCTGTTCTAGATTGGATTTCTGCGCCATTTTCAGGCCTGCCTAGTGGCCTATGTTGAGTACGGAGTAGTAGATTGATAATGCCTGCCTGCTGATATGGAAAATCAAGCGTAACTGACGGCATGAACCATGCATATGTGCTTCTGATTCACATTTCGAATACGAAAACCAAGCCACTGAATACGAAGGGGCTGTTGATGATTGCTTACTGCTTATGGATGAACACGGGATTCATTTGCATATACTACTCCCGCTGTGAATTCATCCATGCCAAAAATGAATCGAACAATCTAGCACACAACTCATCAATCATGGCACATCACGAGCACAACAAGGAGCACGGCCTTTTCTTGCTTGTCACATCTCCACGTCATCTCAACTTCAACTTTACGTGCAATTTCGCTAGCGTGTCCTCTAATGTCCTCGCGCCGTGCAGCAGCAGCAGCAGCAGCATTAGCATCCGCCCTATCTGATTCCGATCCCTCCTCTTTGCGTGCCCTTGCTTCTCCAGGTACCGCGCCATCACGAGCGCCTACTACCGCGGCGCGGTGGGCGCGCTGGTGGTCTACGACGTGACCCGCCGCGTGACGTTCGAGAACGCGGAGCGGTGGCTGCGGGAGCTGCGGGAGCACACGGACGCCAACATCGTGGTCATGCTGGTGGGGAACAAGGCGGACCTGCGCCACCTCCGCGCCGTCACGCCCGAGGACGCCGCGGCGTTCGCGGAGCGGCACGGCACCTTCTCCATGGAGACGTCCGCGCTGGAGGCCACCAACGTGGAGCAAGCCTTCGCCGAGGTGCTCCGGCAGATCTACCACGTCGTCAGCCGGAACGCGCTCGACATCGGGGAGGACCCCGCCGCGCCGCCCAGGGGCAAGACCATCGACGTCGGCGCCGCCAAGGACGAGGTCTCGCCCGTCAACACGGGCGGGTGCTGCTCGGCTTGAGTTTTCTTTTCTTTTTTCTTTTGTGGTTTAGCCCTGGTCAAACAAAGAATCGCTTTGCTGGTTAAAGAAGACAAAACGTGCTCCCAACTGCCATCGTGATGACAATCTTTCTTGACATGGTCAAGCGGTTGGGGCAGTTGGCTCTCGACATTGACACCGTGGTTTCGTAGAGGGCAGCATGTTGTTTTGCAATCTTGCAATCGCTGTCCTAGTGTATTCGTGGGGCCGTTTGATTGATATATGGTAGCATATATATAATCACAAATGACAGGCTATGGCTTCTGAAAATCTATCTTACAGATATATTGACAATGAAAATCTAGTCTTTGCATGTTGCACTGACAATGAAAATACTGAAAGGAAGTATAACACTCAAAATTTAGCAATGAAAAAGACAGTCTATCCGCAGTGATGCCACATTCATCACTTCATCACTGATTGTTTGGTCCCGTCAAGTTCTACAAATGTACATGAGGGTCCATGTTGTATTAGTTTCATCAATGTTAGCAATAGATACAAGGCTGCCTACAGATGCCATTACGAAAGCTTTGTTTCCCCGGTTCGCCTTATCATACACAAGGGGGCGAACTGAGCAATTTGAAAATATTCTACATTTGGAGAAAAATAATAAATGTTATGGCTGTACAGTTTGAGGAAGCTGAGTACTCCCGATCACAACAAAGTGAACAACAAATATAGGTAGCACCATTGTCTACCACTTCTTATATACAAAATTGAGCTGAATGTTTGTCGAAGCAAATAACTAACAGGCTTATTCATTCCTGCTCATTGTCCATGTCTTCGATCGGTAGACAATGCTGTTGTCTTGCAGATGGGGCACAAGTTCTTCACCATCAGCCACTGCTTCACGCACTCTGCATGGTACCTGTGACCACAGTCAAGAGTGCCAATGCAATCTTTAACCTGGTACTCCTCCTGCAAGATGCACCGAACAAACCTTATACAACAATAAATGGGTGAGTAACAAAGGACACCAACACCACTGCAAAGCTTATACAAGTGTGACACCAGGTTGAGGATTCATTGTTTTGGGCAGTTCAAATAGGTGTCAATAAAGCGAAGTTAACTGATTATAGTGAAAGAGAAGAACCTGGCATATTATGCAAGCATCATTCTCTAGAGAAGATTTTGATGGCTGATCAGACATGCTGGATGTTCCTGGAACATATAAGCTAGTCCTCAATTTATCTACAATGTGGATTTTTGTCAAACCAGTATTGACATCTCCGATCTGCTCCTCTAGTGCTAAAAGCTCCTGTGGTGAAAACAAAAGAAGCAAGTCAGACAGTACCTGATGTGCGATTTGGATCTACAGGAGGGCAGCATTTGGTACCTCATAAGTCATGCTGTCTATATCTAGCCGCATATCTCTATGCTCATCTACAGAATTTGACACTTCATACAATCTTGAAAAATCCATTATAGTGGCATGCTGCAGGGACAAACAAAATAACAATATGAGCTACAAGTGCAATTAATATACATGTTTAACAAAAACAAAAGCAGTATATTTCAAGTGTTGAATGTTTCTGCTAAGTGCTAAAAGTACATAAGATTATTGTACATTCATATAGCCAAGACATAGTTCCAGTTGTTTATTACATAGTATACAATGACAGAAACAAGTTACATATTGGTATAAATCAGAAAGTTATGTCATTTGATATGCATGGCTACTGCGGAGTATGTAACAAGGTAAACCTATAACATGCATTTATCCCCACCTACAAAGACAGGTAGCTAGAAAGCTAACTGCCAGAATAAAGTGAAGTATTAGTTACCTCAGGTGGTAGAATCCTTATGTTCCGGTGGTTAACTGGATTTGCAAGAAACGGATGCTGTGGTGGCCCAAAAGTACGCTCAGAACTGGAGAAGAGAACTGGAATTCGTGGACCTAAGTGGAGACGGTTTCCAGAATAATTAACACCACCATTCAATACACCATTACTGTGGCATTGTTGGTAGAGGACTTGCATTTGAGTATGATCAAGCATATTATGAGCTTGCATGCCATGCATAGCATGCTGGGGAAAATAAGGTACAGGTCCCCGACAAACAGCTGAAGGGGCATTCTGATATTCATGAAAGCCTCCATTTGCCATCTCTGTGGCTCCTGAATGGGCAAATCTGCCTGCTTAAAGCAAAATATTTCAAGCCATATCACCCCAGTAAAGTATTCAGAAGACCATTTTACTAGTAAACTGACTTACGCTTTTGTAATTTTTAAAACCAAGGTAATCCACTACTATTTCAGTAATCAGGCACATTTGGCAATAATTTTATATGTATCAATATTGATTCTGTACAGAAAGTTGAAAATATATTTTGAAGATGTTCTCGTGATTAAAAAAAACCGGCAATCATTTCATGAACCCCTAACTTACCTTGAACATTAGTAGTTGTATTGATGTATTCCCATTGCGGAACACCATCTGCAATACCATTTGCAGCCTGGGACATCCATGAATGGCCAATGTGAGTTGTTGGAAATGTATAGCTGGCACGTTGTGCTGATTCTGGATGAACAGCCATTGAATTGAATCCATTAGTAGGTCCTTCTAAGGATGGCCAACTGCTGTGGCCATGATATTCTGATGGGTTGAATGGTGCCACATTAGAGGAAACATTTGATTCAAAAGAAGGTTCCCAAGGCCTAAGCATAGGATTCTGAGGTGCATGAGAAGATGAGCTTGAGCTTGCAAACCCATTAACAAAATGGTAGCTTCCCGCGACTGCAGCATTTTTCCTTTTAATATGTCCTCTAGCACTTTCACCAGTGCTGTCGTTTCTGCTACTCTCATCCATACTTCCTGGGACTTGGTTTAAAGGCAATGGTTGATTCCCCAAACCAAAGCTCTGAGCATGAGAAGCATATCTGTTCATTGATGTTGATGACACGCAGGGGTTGTACATAGTTGATGTGAAGACAAAACCAGAATCAACACCTAAATTTGGGGGTGGGTTAAGAACAGGCTGAGGCTGATGATTTATGCTCACATCATAGTAACCTCGTATGTCAGAGAGACCAATGTTTGTCGCATTTCCTACAACTCTGACAGCATGTTGTGCACCTTGCTCGGACATCTCATTACCATTACCTCCACGAGCTTGCCCTCTCTCAGATGTAAGATCAATGACTTGGGGAGTGCATACCATATTTCGAAATGCCATAACGTCAATTATTATTTCCCTTAGCCTCAGGAAATAGCTAAGGCAGACTAGGTCAACAACTATGCTTAATCATCACCTCTACCTGATACCACATAAAAAATGAGGTAGGGTTAAATAAAGTCAGTAGGCCCAAAACATGACTTGCAAAGCAACAAAGTTGTGGAATTTAGAAATTCTGCAAGGTAAGGGATACAGCAATTTTAATAGTCGTATGTTAAAAAAAGGTACTTTATAATAAGCTAAAGAGAACATAGAAGGCAACTAGCAAAAATTATACAGATAAATACATAACAATAGAAGTTGTCGCGCAGCACATTGACAGGTAAAGACGACCCTATAGTTGAACGCCATGAATCAGTGCTCTCGAATACTTTATACAGCTCAAGTTTAAGACAGCTAACAGTGTGGTTCATATCCACCCAACCCAAAAAAATACCAAATAAATATGTGGAGCTTCTCCAAGTCAAGAACATTCATCCATTGGTTCTTAATGTTGGGATTTTCTTCATCATAAGCAAGCAACTCAAAATTACCTATTTTCTTCTAAAGCACTCATTCACAAGGAACAGTGTTAATTTAAACTTGCTCAAGTACCCTAGTGCAACATCATGCATTGCAGATATTCAATAGATGCAGTCAAGAGTAAAGGATTGCATCAGAGACTTCAAAAAACAAAGCAATGGATCATTCATTTAGCATTGTATGATTTATCCAATCACTCTCTGAACAAGGTCATAATATTAGGTCAATGTCAAACCCGTAAAAACAACCAAAATGAATTCTTGCCCAGAAAAAAGAACATCATTCGCAGACAGATCCATCATTTTTACATATATCAGTCAGAAAGCACTGGAGACGACATATATCAGAGACACTGTAGGAGCTGCTCTCATTGCCCGTCCCCAAGTACATGAATCAAAGATGCAATAGTATAGTAACATATAATAATGTGCAACCAAAATATGAGTAGAGTTCCATAATTCAGGGCAAGAAAATAACACTTTTAGTGAGGTTGACAAGAAAGTAAGATCCGCACAAGCAACAAAAGCATGAAGGTAAATGCAACCGACAGCGTGAATAGCTGTTAAAAGAACCATCTAATGACCAGCCAATTACTTAAGTGATCATCCCAGTTTGAACCAGAGGTTGATAATTTGCACAGCTTGGTGAATGAGAAGAAGGGAACGACTAACAAAAAATGAACGTATCACAGCCTAGAGTGTATGCAAGTTGCATAATAAGCACCAGAAAACCAGCTGTATAATACGTATAGATAATTGTAACAAGTAATTATTTCCTTTTTGAAATGGAAACGGCATGGCTTTAATCCAGGAACAGTCAGTTCACTACTAATAACCAGCAGAAAATCTGCATTTCACACGTGCTGCTGACCACTCCCATAATGGCTTTAAAGTAGAAGGTGCCAGATAGAGTGAAAGAATGGAACAGTTGTGAAGAAGGCAAAGGCTAACGTGTATAATGTGTGAAGGCAAGGCTCCCAGCATACTACATATAGATATAAATGGCTACTCTTTTTTTTTGTATTGAACATTTTAGGCAAGACAATATGAAAAGGTGAAATCGGATGAGGTCCTAATATATCTTAGAAAGACACCAGGATATCATATTGTGCTGTCAGCCATTTCAAGTCAGTTTCGAGGGAACAAGCTTTATGTCTACAAGTAGTGCAGGTAGTTATTTGGTAGGGTAGGAGGGAGGGAGGGAGAGGGAGGGAGCGAGGGAGAGGGAGAGGGAGAGGGAGAGGGAG
>OAMR01000176.1:1376962-1391829 GCA_900205405.1 Echinochloa crus-galli
GGCGCGGGTGCGGGAGGGCCGGGGGCGGCCGCGAGCATGGGGACTTGGGGAGGGGAGGGAGGAGTGGAGCGGCGAGGCCGACGGGTGGATCTCAGGCGGCGAGGCCGGCGGTGGATCTCGGGCGGAGGCACTGGGTACCGGTGGGAGCGAAGGAGAGAGAAAAGAAGGGGATGGTAACTGACAGGCGGGTCCCACATAATGGTGGTTAACAGAATAATAACGGTTTTATGCTCATCACTCCAACCAAACAAGAAATGGAACCGTTCTATCCCTTGAACCAAACATATAGCATAGAACCAATCTCATTCCTAAATTTTGGAGTGGAGCCGTTCTATTCTACCTCGCTCTCCAACCAAACGTAGTGTTATAGGTTCTGCGTCTAAAGTTCAATTAAAATTAACAGGTTATGGTTATACCATACAATGAAATCATTTTCCTAATCTAATTATTTTCCTAACACTCAAATTATTTCCCTAATCTAATTCTTTTCACCGCACTGCTGCCAAACCTATGCATGACCGGTGCCCAAGTAGGTAAATACCTTCGTGACCACCAAAAATTAATAGAACGAGACCAATCAAATCATGACATAAATATCAAGAAAAAATATGAATATAGAGAGAAAATATAGAGAATCTGTAGAACATTACCTCAGGGAGCACGCGATCCGATCGGTGAAGTGGGAGAGGGCAGCAAGCCAGCCAGCCGGATGTTAGCGGAATCTATAGTAGGTGGCGCCTTACCTCGGGGATCGCGCGCTGATGGGGTGGAGGGAGAGGAGCGATCGCCCGCCGCGGTGGGGCGAGCGGAGGGCGATCGGCGGGTGGAGGGGGAGGGGACCGAGGGGAGGAAAATAGCACCAGGAGGAAGGGGAGTGTATTAATAAGCTCAAGAAGCTTTTTTTAGTGAGGGAAGAAAAGTGGTGGTCGAGAAAAAGAGAGGGATAAAGAGCAAGAGGCTCTGGCTTCTATCGATTTTAGGCACAAGGTATATAGCATTCGTGAACTTTTGTTTATTCACATAAATTATTTTAAATTGTTTTTTTCTCTAATGGGAGAGAAATATGAAGAGAGATAATGGGATGAGAGGGGGTGATGACAATTGCTTTTTTGGATCACGCAAGTGGTTGTTTTAGGTTGGCTTTCGTCCAAGCCCATGTGATTAGCGACTACCTATCAATATTGGTTTATTTTATTACATTATCCCTTCCTCTAATTTAATAAGATTGAACTCACACGACATCCATCCTATAATGTGGGTCGATACCGACAATTTTTAATGGACGTCATGAAAAATTAGAAATGCTTTTATGAAAGGTTGTTTTTCATGAAAATATGTGCATAATGTCCTATATGGAAAAGAAGAGATATGTTTGTCAATACTTTATACTTTATTTGCTTTGATCTCATAGTGTAATCTCAAAGATAAAGTGCAAAGAAATTAGAATGAAAAAGGCAAATTTATAGTAAAAAAGGTACATAGAAGAAGTGTTATTTGCTCTAGAGTAAAGCCTTGTTAAAAAATCTCAACCATAGAGTGAAGACGATCATTTTGCTTTGCCTTGAGAAAGTGGAATATCGAACCATTTTAGTCCCAATGTATGGATATGCAGTGGTCAGCATCATTGACACTGATCTCAACTCACGGATAATCAGTGAATGGCGGTGATTTTCTCATTGATTTGCAGAAAATTAATGGCGTTAGCTAACACCGTCGGGAAGGTTTGGTGTCTGTTCTCTCAACTAGATTATCCGATCCTCTATGAAGTTGAGTAAATACTGAAACCTAATTATTATGTAGTTAACTATTATTTTATGCAATACCGCTAAGTATGTAAATTATCTCCAATATTCAATTTTCATTTGCATGAGTGATCCATCTTGCATATGAAAATTTCATTTGAATGTTCAATCCATCTTGTATATGAAATGTCTTAAGGTATGCAATTTTCTTCCTCAATTTGCCATGTTATATCACTACCACACAAAGAAACCATTTGTTCAATGGGTGGAATTCTCGAACATAAACTATCATCCAATACTATTTTCTTCTCTCTTCTTTTTTTAATTCTTTTATCACATCGGCAAATTGCTTCCATGGCGGGCTAATTAGTTCTTTAGAAATCTGTCGGGTCATCGGGTTGGTACTTCCCTAAAAACAATCCCCATCAGTTGAAATTAGCTCATCAGTCTAATGACAGGGGCAAGGGCTTCATCGTGGCCGGGGCCACGGCCCTTTGCTTTAAAATGTCCACCTTGGATTCTCAAAGGTGTAAACTGCCCACGACTCGCCCAACCGGACAAATATTATGAGACGGATAAGGTAGTAGTACCTCCTTTCCCAGCTCGGAGTTACAGCAGGAGCGTCCAAAAAGCGCCACTCATCACCTGTGCGCCGGTGCCGCGATGTCTGGCACATGGCCGCCAGGCGCTGCCCGTCTCGCTCTCGCGCGGTCGCACGACAGAAAAGGCGCGAGAGCAGCAGCAATCGGCATTCGGCAAACCTGACGCGGGGGGCTTCCCGGTTCGCGATATCGCGAAGTGCCGGAGCCGGAGCAGCCGAGTCTATCTCGCGGTGGAAGTCACATGGCTTCCATTGCTGCGGATCGCTTTTAGAGCCATGCCAAATGGGCATACTGGCGCCAAAGGGACAGAACAAAGACAAATTACCCCGTGCATCGTCAGTGGAGAAACAAATTATATCTGCTACTGATAGCCATGTGATGTCCTGAGCCGAAGAATCCTGCCAAACCATCTGAAATCGACTGCACACCATACTCAAGTCTGGTGCTATGCAAATATGATGAAGTGGTTTGTTGCGGAGGAAGAGGTAAACCTATTGAACGATAAAATTTTGATGTCGGATGAAACCCTGTAATTAGGTCTAAAGCCGCACATACGGCGTATCATAAATCTGGCGCGATGAATTTGAGCCACTGGGTTTATTCAGGGTCGAGGGGTATATTCTGCCATCCGCATATTAGGCCAGGTCGCAGGAATCTTCTCTTCCGATTCTTCTTGACTCCTGACCACCACAGACGGGCAGCCACCAGATTCCGAAGAAAACTAGAAACAACGCGCGGCGTTGCCGCGCCAGCAGCAAGAGTTTGAGTTGTAGAGAACCAGTTCCATTTATACTGATTTTTCCACTACTGATCTTAATATTTTCTTAGCTTTTTGTGAAGAGAGTAGTACATGCGACAAAGCCTAACGGCCAGTCTTTTATTCCGCACAGCCTACAGGAATGGTGGAATGGAGGTTGGAAGAACCGTTTATGGACTCCGCGAGCTGCTGTTGCCTGTAGTTTCCCAAAGAATGTAAACCATGGCAGGTTAAAGCAGAATTAACATACACATATAGGAATTCCACACATATATACATCTATATACACATGCAGGCTCTCGTTCTGTGGGGAGCCCACCCGGCTGTCCGCCGCTCCCGCTTCCCGACCGGCCGCCGTCGCTCCGGACCGCGTGGCCGGGGACGCCGCCGCCGCCAGTAGATAAGGGGGCGGCGGAGGGAGCAGGGAGAGGGCACGGGAGGGGTGCGGTGGAGGGGGCGGGGAAGGGAGCCGTGGAGGAGAGAGCGTTGAGAGGGAGGGGGAGAGGGACGGCGCAGAGAGGGAGAGGGAGGGGAGGGGTCGACGGTGGCTGGAGCCAGGGGTCGGCGATGGGGCGGCGTGTGGGGAGGAGGGGAGAGAGAGACAGAGAGAGGAGAAGGAGGGGGACGGTGGGTTAATTCTAGTAAACTTCGAGGGCTTTTATGCAAATTGATGCGAGCTCGCACGATCTCAGCCGTCGACGCGACCCATCCAACGGTCGCGAATCGCAGGCGACGTGGCCCTATCTGTTGGCCCGAGCTTGGCTCAGGATTCGTTTCAGAGAGATCCGTGCTGCCTCCGCATCTACTCCCTCCGGTTTCATATTAGAACTCCTTTAGGACAGCGACACGGTCACCAAAGCACAACTTTGACTTCTCTTTTCTATAAAAAATATTTCTTGAAAAGTTATATATTTATACTTGTATGAAAGTAATTTTCAAGACCAATCTATTTATATGATTTTCACATTTCCAAACTCAACGACTTAAATATTATTCATGATTTATATTCCCAATGTAGCACGGGAGCATTCGCAGATTTCAGAAGTCTGGCATCACTCTTTTGCTAGACAGAAGTACAGAACGCAGCTAGGCACGCATACAAGCAAAACAGAGGAGAAACGAAAACAAAGCCTGAGCACCATGGCACCAGCAATAACAAGCAGTGCCCGAGTAAAACAATTTTAATCTAACAAGCAATAACAAACAGTGCCCAAGCAGTAGCATATCATACGGCATTGTAGAATGGTGAGACACGCACAACAGCCTGACAAAATGTTTTTGGCAACACAGAAATGACAGTTTCAGAGTCTCATTAGGCAAAATAAATTGGAATCCTTGCCCTACACACCATCAAACTAACACAATTCTGACAAAATACCAATCTCCTACACACAGCATAGAATGGCACCATAAAACAGTCTACACTTAACTGATATAATGCCTGCCTTACCCACCTTGAAGAGACTCACCCTTGCTTTTCCTCCCTTTCACGGTTCCACTGCTCTATCTTAGCCCTGCGCTCCTCACTGCTCTCCCTGACTGGGCTTCTTGCACGTCTGGGAGGGGGACTGCCACCATGCCTGCGCCTCCCTCCATCATCGTACCTTTCATGCCTGCTGCCTCCACCCCTGCGCCCACCACCGCCACCATGGTAGTCATCACGTCCCCGGCCACCACCATCATGGTAGTCATCACGTCCATGGCCACTGCCACCACCACCACCGCCGCGGTAATCATCTCGGTCACGACGCTCCCTCCTGTGGAGTGGGCTAGGACTGCGGCTTCTTCCCCTGTGTGACCTCCTGTAACGCCCAAAGAGTTTTTTCCTCAGATCCTTGCCAATCTTCTTCACATGCATGAAATTGCAATATCCGCCGCGGTTGCAGCTGTTCTCTTCATATTGCCTGCAGGTCGCTTCACGGAAATCAGTCACAGGAGAGAAGTCAACAACAATTGCGCGGCCAGAGTAAAAGCGGCCCTGGAGGGCTGTATGTGCTGCGGCTGCCTGATCTTCCTCCCTGAACTGGACATAGACATTGCCTATCATGTGATCAGCAAGGTTGTCACAAACATTGAGGTTCTCAATCTCACCAAACTTGCTCAGTTCCTCAAAGATATCCTCGTAAAAATCTTCAAAATGCTCCTGCATCTTGCAGGGATCAATTGGTTGGCCTTGAGCATCAACCCCAGGGGTGATCATGTCAGGGCGCTGATACATGTTAACGAGCACAAGAGTTGGTGATATGGTTGGCCTGTTATGGAGACGCGAGCAACGATCCCCATGACGGCAAGCCCCAATCTTGAAGTAAAATGGGCAGTTGACTCTATCTTTCTCTGTACCAAATATTGAAGCCAAGTGCTCCGCCATGATTCAGAATAAGCTCAACTGATTAGAAGCCTGCAGAGAAAATGACGATCATTAACCCTCTAAATTGAGCGGAGTGCTCCCTTATACATGTAATCCCCCAAAATTTAATTAGTCTTTAGAACATTGATGAACAATGTGGTAACACAAGATATCAGTGACATCCACATGAGACATATTTCAAGTGATGCTGTCACCACACATGTAAGATGACAAAAAAAAACATCATGAAAGTAAGGTCAACTATGTCCATGAACTGTATTTATTTTACAATATTACCATATTTACCCATTCATTTTGAACACTGAGGTTAACTGCCCGAAAAAGGAGCAGTTACTAAGACCTGCAGTCCCAGGACACAACAGGTCTCAAGTTCTTTCAAAACAACACCAATCCCAAACGCTTCTTATGACCTAATCTGCACACTAACTTAAACTGTTAATATCAGAATAACAAGAGCATAAAAAGTACATGACATCAGAGAATTTAATATTTCTATCCTACTGCAGAGCATTAATGAATATCTCCAATACGTTACTTAACCTAAACTCTGGACACCGTTCAAGTAGTTAAAACCAAATTCTAAAGGTACAACCTCTGCAACTGCAAAAGGAAGATATACGGATAGTCTCCCACACTAAAGTGTTTACTGTCCCTGTCCCTGCAACTGCAAAGAGACCAACAAGGCAAAAACAGAAAGCAATGCAACTTTTCGCCTTGCACAAGTGCACCTCCTTCTCAGGCAGGCCTTTCATATCCGTCCGGCAAAGAATTTTATTCAAGCCATTTTAAAAACCTAATCTGCACACCATTCAAGATCATTAAAATCTAATCAAGTAAAAGAACCAGGAAAATAAATAAAGTATATTACTGCCCAGAAGGCCAGAGTACTAATGTAAAGGAAAAACAGCACTTCCAAAAGTATACTCCTTCCATTGTTAAATAATACAACATCTGCGACAGGCTAATTAGTTCAGAACGTCATATGCTAAAAAAACAGACGGAGTATATAATCAAACTGAAGTACATGGTTGATGTACAATAATCTACAAGCAATACGTATGACTTAGAATCCTGTGTTCTAAAACAGTGCTCTAAACAGCAGATGCACTGGGTGTGTACCACCAAGCACCTTAGCGCCAATTACACAGACAAAAAAGTCATAGCATCATATCTATCACAGGCAGCCATAAGCAACAGCTGCTGATTGCGAGATGCTGCCTGGCACAGTTATCAAACAAGCTATGTGACTGCTTCAATGATCAAGTTTTAGTAATCGAAAACATGCAACATTGGTTTTCTGAAAACAATGAAACATTCCTAACCAAATGACCAATAATATGCACATCAAAATTTAATTTCCATGTGCAACAGACTTGTACTGACAAATCGGATAGGTGAAAACAAACTACCGCCTAAAATATTAATAGAAACAGGCACACAGACCACTTGACTGGCAAGACAGATTACACCTTAGCTATATACAGCAAAATGGAAGACTTCTGATAGAACTTCCCACTCAACAAAGCAAAACTAATTCCCAATGATTATTTTTCCCCTGCCAACCCAACGAGATAAGTAAGCAATAAAAGCAATATGATTTTCCCTTGTTAAGATTTGACTTACTGTCCAACACCCCAACACACCACCCATGCCATTAACCACTGTTACTTCACCAAATCAAGTAGCATGTCCATAGCACTAGTTACAACGGCAGCAAGCAAGGCGGCTAGGTTCAGTTAAACCCTAGGTTTTGAAAAATAGACCTGAGCAACTGCCACGGAAGGATTGTATCTCGACTGCTCGAGCATCGGATAAGTGAATGAATGGTCTCACTGGGCATTATTTGCAAGCTCACGGCCATCTAAACTCATGTTTAGCACAACACAGTGGTGAGAGACTGGTAGAGTAGCACATGATCTATCAGCATACAGAGCTAGAGTTAGAGACATGCATTCCTTCCGTCATTTCTTCAGATCAAAGTACCATTTACCAACGTGATTTTGAAAACAAAATGTATGTCAAGAACAGGACATTGCCTGTCCAACATGCACATCCTATGGGGAAACAAGGGCAAGAACGAAGGCACATGGAATGAACCATTCTTTTCTTTTATTTCTTTGTTTTTTTTGTTTTTTTATTATCCTCTCCATCTCGCTCGTGGTAACATCAGCCGCCGCTGATGGGCGGTATGACGGCGAGCTCGTCACAGTCGGTGACCTTGGCGGTGTCAGGCGCGTACTCCTCGTTGAGCGCGAGCACCATGGAGCCACGGATCTCCTCTAGCTTGGGGAACTGGGCCAGCACCCGGGCGAGGCACTCCCCGGCGGTGCCGCCCGCCGGCACCTCCACCGACGACTCCACCACGCCCGTCAGGTCCCGCGCCCGGGCGAAGAAGAGCACCTTCACCCTCGCTGCTTTCGCCGCCGGCTCAGCCGCAGCGGGGCCCTCCTCCTGCTGCTCGCAAGCAGCATCTAGGGACGGCAACAGGGAACGGGATGAACGATTGGTTCGCATCGGCGCGGAGGGAATCGATAGGCGATGATTCGTTGAGACAGCAAAGAAAGAGGATTCGGAGTAGAAGCGATGGGCTGGTTACCTTTGGGATCCTGCGTCGCCATCGCCGGAGGAAAGGAAGCTGCTTGCCGCCTCGTCTGGTGCTTATTCGCTGCCGTGGTCAACCTGGCCGGAGAGTTGGAGGTGGCCCAACTCTGAACCAATCTAGCCGGAGCTGCAAACAAGGAAACAATCCTCTTGAATATGTTACCTTGGTTGGTAACTGAAGCGTAACACACAAGTGGTCATGCTGGAGTGATTATCGGGCATGACTAGCATGTGGGCTTTGCCCGCGCAAGTTCGAATCCTGCCGACCACGCTTTTTGTTTTTCTCTCTTTTTCATGTGCCAGAATTTAGAATACACTGTACTCGTAAATCTAAGTGCAAATTCAATTGTATCTTCATCTCTCTTTTTTTTGGGGTTTTTTGGTCCATATAATTTTAAAACAATTGTATGGACCGAAAAACTGTGCTCTAAACAACACATGCACTAGTACCACCAAGCACCTTAACGCCAATTACGCAGACAAAAAAAGTCATAGCATCATATCTATCACAGGCATCCATAAGCAACAGCTGCTGATTGCGAGATGCTGCCTGACACAGTTATCAAACAAGTTAGGTGACTGCTTCAATGATCAAGTTTTAGTAATCGAAAACATGCAACATTGGTTTTCTGAAAACAATGAAACATTCCTAACCAAATGACCAATAATATGCACATCAAAATTTAATTTCCATGTGCAAGAGACTTGTACTGGCAAATCGGATAGGTGAAAACAAACTACCGCCTAAAAATATTAATAGAAACAGGCACACAGACCACTTGACTGGAGACTTTTACCCCTACGCCATTAAGAAAGTTCGTGGTTACCTGTGTGCCATGGAAAAGATCGTAGACACCTGTGTGCCATCCACCAAACTTCCTTTTACCCGTATACCATTTTGGATGGATGGAGACTAACAGAGTTGGAAATAGACTGGTTTGCCCTTATGCGGGGCCCACTTGTCATCCCTAACCTCCGTCCTCTCCTCATTGCCTGCTGCACTTCGCCGGCGTCCAGACGGAGCACTCGCACCCGCTCTCCTCCGCGGCCCACCACCAGCCGCCGTCCTCCTTGACGCCGCCATCCTCCTCCCGCTCTGCCACCGAGGACGCCGACTGGGACGACACAGCCGCCACCGTCGCCGACGCCCCAATCGCGCCCGCGCCGCCCGGTTGTCGCGGCGGTGGCCGCACCCCGTCCATCATCCGCGCCGCCCTCCTCCGCGCTGGGAAGAACGACCTCGCGGCTTGCCCGAGGGAAGGGGGCGGGACCGGGCGGCGGACCGGCGGAGGGTGGAAGGGCGGTCGGCGGACCGGCGGAGCGCGGACGGGCGGAGATGAATCTATTCAATGCCGCGAGGCATCCTGTGAGTCTCTGGACTTCTTTGATATTCTTCGGGGCTTCCATCTGAAGGACAGCCGTGATCCTGTCTCTTATACACATCTCCGCGAACTTTCTTAATGGCATAGGGGTAAAAGTCTCACTTGACTGGCAAGACAGATTACACCTTAGCTATTTACAGCAAAATGGAAGACTTCTGATAGAACTTCCCACTCAACAAAGCAAAACTAATTCCCAATGATTATTTTTCCCCTGCCAACTCAATGAGATAACTAAGCAATAAAAGCAATATATGATTTTCCCTTGTTAAGATTTGACTTAACGTGCATGGACTGTCCAATACCCCAACACACCACCCATGCCATTAACCACTGTTACTTCACCAAATCAAGTAGCATGTCCATAGCACTAGTTACAACGGCAGCAAGCAAGGCGGCTAGGTTCAGCTAAACCCTAGGTTTTGAAAAAATAAACCTATCTTACAGTACTACACGCGGCAAACAAATTCGCAACAATATGACTCCCGTCCCGAGAACAGGTGTTTGGATTTGAGGTGATACAGCAAACAAAAGGTTTTGCTCAACATAACGAACAATTCGTCCAAGCAAGCTAGGGTTTGCTTACCAGCGAGAGAGGAAAATCGATCCCCACTCCACGACAGTGCGGGGGAGACGAGGACGACGACAACGCCTACGGCCCTACGGGATGAGGAAGATACGTGTGGTTGAGGCGCTGGGGAAAGATGCCCGGGATCTGGAGTTCTCGACCGAGGCGCGTTCGGCGGCGGCGCGGCGGGGAGGGACGAGGGAGAGCTGGCGAAAGGGCCAGAACCAGAAGGGGATTTCGGAAAAGAGGGGGTCGGGGTTGTTTTATGGGCTGTGTACTTGGCTATTGGCTCACAATTTTAATTTTTAAGTTCGACGCCGCGGGTCTTTTTTTGTCGAAACTGCACTTTCAATTGACAGGATATTTGGCAAGCCAAGACCCAAGGGAAACATAAATTTTTTGGCTGGTTATCAGTGTAGAATAGAATTCTAACTGCTGACAGGTTGATGATCAGGCATTGACAGCGTGACCCTATTTGCTCGATGTGCGACCAAATGAGTGAGATTGCTGAACATCTATGATCTATGTTTACATTGCGTCTATGCATAAGAAGTCTGTCTGCTGGTCTCCAAAGCTACTGATGGACTGGTCCAGGTGCCTTAGCGCGTAATATCAACGGAGGATTGGTGGAATCCAGTGGAAGATAGAGGCCTAGGGCCACTTGGGCCATGCATGGCTCTAGGCGTGGTCCAGAATTCTCCACACTGTAGATCACTGTAGTAAAGAAGCCTAACATTTATTCACGAACGGGCCTATGGAGTGGCCATAGCCCATAGGCCTTGAGTCAAATCATATCCGCCCCTAGTGGAATCAATCGCTTCTCGGTCTCTCCAAGGTATCAAGAAGAAGGAGTGGTGCTGTCATGTTATACACGACGTGGAACTTGTGAAAAAGGAGCGTAATAAAAGGATTTTCGATGGCCCACCCCAACAAGAATTCTAGCACTGATAAAGAAGGAGATGCAACTCCGCTCCATTGCCTGAAGGCATGGGGAGTCGTCGTTTGTTTAATTAGGTTTAGTCATGTGTACTGTCCTCCCGAGTCTTATGTTCACCCCGTTTTGTAATAACGACAATGTAAAACTTTGCATTCTTTTTCTTCTTCTTATATGAATCGACAGTGATCATGTCCATGTTCCAAAAAAAAGTTGGATTTTGACTCAAACGTGGAAGCAAATAGTCAATTATTACACTGGGAGTCCGATAAAAAAAAAACAAGTACATGCTGAGACTAGATTTTAATAGAGCAGCTAGAGAGTTCAGGAAGCGAGACATGGGATCAAGAGAAAACCAGAAAATTATCTATTTTTTCATTTTTTGTTAAAAACATATTTTTAATATGACGATGGATGAAAAATCTGCCTTCATTCTTCTCACGAAGAAGGAATCAATCCACATTTATGTGCATGTATTTATAGTAACCACGTGCTACAAAATATTAAAGAGGAGATCTATAAAAGAAAAATATATCTATAAAATGAAGAGCAACTTAGACCAAATTCACAAAAATAAAAGACCATTCATATGAAGAAAAATTAATTTGATTGTATTTACAGCTTCATGCCGACATATTTTTTTCTCATTAGTCACAATATCTCTAACTAAGTGAAGTATCAAACTTTTTAGATGTTTTGATTATTATAACCCTCTAAATTGAGCGGAGTGCTCAAAATTTTGCGGTTCGTGCGCATTGCCCTCCTTTTTTGATGTTTTGGCGTTGGCTGCAAATTCAAGTCATAAGTGTTTGGGCGTGTTTAGTTGTAAAAAAAAGTGGGTAAAATTTGGTCGAAAAGTTATATGGACACTGTACCGCACTGTAGCACTTTTCTTTTGTTTGTGGTAATCGTTGTCCTATCATAACCTAACCAGGCTCGAAAGATTCGTCTCGTTGTGTACATCAAAACCATGTACTTAGTTTTTCTGTTTATCTATATTTAATGCTCCATACATGAGGAAAGAAATTTGATGTAATTTAATATGATAGATGAATAGTAAAGTTTGGAGAGAGAATTTTAGAAAGTTTATGAGAAATAAACAGAGCTTTTGCGTAGCCGTTTTGACACAATGACACTCAAGATTCTCCAATCTTTCTCCCATAGCTTTCGATTTTTTAAAATAAAAAAAAATCGAGGCTATGTACGCCCCGCCATGGGCTCCATCGTAGCATTGAAGTCCAACAGAACCTCAGCCCAAACGGGTACAAAGTGCATGGCCGGCCCACGTAGTATGTGAACTGTCTCCTGCTTCCTGACTTCTTCCATTGCTGCTGGAGCCGCCGCCGCGCGACCAGGGTTCTTGCAGCGCTAGGAGCCCAGGACAAGAGGGATGCGCGGTGCTGCCCGTCGCTGAACAGCAGATTCATCAAGAGCTCCTGCGTCCGTCCTTTCGCGCATGGCTAGAGAGTAGTGACGCTGACGCTCCGTAGTTAGGTCCTGGGACAGAGTCACAGGATGGACCTGCTGAATTTGTGCAGCAGATGTAGAGCATCCAGGATGAGCCTAGTGCCTACACCAACTTTTTGCACCGTCCAGGCGAGGGAATATAAATGGTACTGGGGAGTTTTTACCTTTCATCTCTATATCTAGTAACCATCCAGGGGAGTGAATCATGTGCGGCATGAAACTAGTTTTCTCATTAGCCCAGCACGTGCATGATGCAAGATGGACTCCGACCAGCAGATTTTGAAATGATCCAGAATTCCAAGTCATCCTAACTGCCTGGTCCACTAAAATAGGTTATTATCAGCATTGCCGGCTAATTCAGATATATTCCTTATGATGCCGCAATCCTATCAGAAATTTGGTAGGCTTACGCATGTCCTACAGGTAATACCACTGAAAGTACAGGAAACAGTAGGATTCTTTTTGTTGAACAACAGAAGATTTTTTATTTTTGTTTCTCGAAGCCAGTAAGGTATGACGATATCTGAGCCCCCTCCTTTTTCCAACCAAAATGATGACTGAAAGCTAGGAACAGACTTCTGGAAGCGTACTGTCGGCATGATTAGTCTGCTTTCTCTAACAGGAACAGTTTGCTGTGCTGATGCTTATCTATTTGTTCATTCATCAGACTTTGAGCCTGTCGACGAATTATATCTTTCTCACCATCCATTAACCATTCGTTCCCATGTCTCGTCGAATAATATACAGGCACGAGGATAATATCTCTACCGAACACATGCCGATCCCGATCAATCTCGACATCAGCAAGCTCGACATGATGCGTCTGTTGCATCACTCGAACCGATCCGGTCGCACCTAAACTGGTTCCTTTCAACGGCCAACCACAGGACAAGTGCACCGCTCGTTTTCATGACTTGAACTCCACTCTAACCTCTAGGGTAGGAAACTAGGAAGATCCTGCGATCGTACCGATTGGAAACAAGTACTTACCTTTCCCACTTTTGCCTTTCCGGCGATGCATATTATGCCCAAGGCATACATGCTTCATTTCTGCTCCACCATTGATCAAACTCTGCCCAGGCTACAAGATGCTCGCTCGATGACGACAGTCGACAGATGAAGATGTAGAATACTCCATTGTGGCTAGGTTAAGTCTGAACCGAACTTCAGCTCATGAATTGCCCTAGGTGATTGCTACATGCACATGCCTAGTAAAAGTGTAAAACATGTCAGTCGAAGCATTCCGGTTGGTGAACCATCATCATAGATGATACAGCAACGATCAGAAAAGAAGAATGCGAAAACTTCGGTGGTATGCAGCAGGCGGCTTCTAGAATATCTCGAGTGAACGAACAGTTCAACACCCCTCGGCCTTGCATATGGATGATGTAACCATGCAGACAGCGCACCTGACCTTCAAATTCAGTGACATGGAATAGCGGACTTCGCTGGTTTTTTCAGTGACACGAGACGTCACGTTTGTGTAGAACAAACGGCATGCTCTGACTTCCGAAAGCCAACAATGCTGGAGCACATCATCAAGTCCTATTTGGTGGCAAATTGTGTGCATCAGCATAGAATGGTCATTGGCAAGCATTAGAATATGGGTGTGATCTGATCAGACCACAAGCACTCCTAATG
Source organism: Echinochloa crus-galli (assembly GCA_900205405.1). Classification (NCBI taxonomy): domain Eukaryota; kingdom Viridiplantae; phylum Streptophyta; class Magnoliopsida; order Poales; family Poaceae; genus Echinochloa; species Echinochloa crus-galli. Next base: position 1,391,022 of record OAMR01000176.1, read on the forward strand.
TTGGCCGTGGTGACGGCCGTGCTGCGTGTTCGTGCGATGTCAAGTGTGTCCGCACGTTTTCGTGTCAACACCAGCACTCTGTTTTGGTCTTAAACTTTGCAGTTATCTGTTTCAGTCGAGGTGACTGAAAGTGCCTATGCGCGCAAGTTCTGCCAATGTGAATGTGAAACTGCTTTTGGGTGTGCTTATAGTTCCAAAACGAGGAAGGGAAAATTTGTTCGCGGACGATTGTCGACGAAGCCGTGGCGGTTGGTGATGAAGCCGACTAGTCGGAGTCGATTCCGACTAGTTGTTAATGAAGCCGTAGCCGCGCCCGACTAGTTTTAACTGGTCGAGAGTAGTCGAAGTAGTCGTACGCTGAGTCGTTGATGCCGATCTCGACTAGTTTTAACTAGTCGAGAAGTTGATGTAGTCGTCGTCGAGTCGATGCAGCCGATCCCGACTAGTTTTAATTAGTCGAGATAAGTAGTCGAAGTAGTCGCACGAGGGTGCATCTTCTTTTGTACGAGCAGCAAGGATCTTGAAACCTTGGTAGTCTTCTGGTTGCTTTCCGTGTACGTGTAGCAATTTCAATCTTGCTTTTTTATCACCCGCATAGGACAAACGTGCATGCAGAGCTGTACTCCGCCTGCACGTCTCCCCCTGCTTGGTTGTCTCTTTTCGGGCTCGACCAGGAGATTAACCCGAGGCAAAATCGAATAACATGACCGCCGTCTGGTACTCGTAGTCGAATCGGACTGCACTTGGAACGGAACGCGTCGGGCTCGATTTTTGATCGATTGAAACCCGCAGCGCCGAGTAGATTGAT
>OAMR01000176.1:1392149-1467890 GCA_900205405.1 Echinochloa crus-galli
TAGGGCCTGTTTGGGAGAGCTCCGCTCCACGTTTTCTAGCTCTGCTCCAAAATCCTATAGCCAAACACATCCAACTCCAGAAACTCCAGCTCCATAAAAAAGTGGATCTAGAGGTCAACTCCATGTTTTTTCTGGAGCTCCTCAAGGGGTGCTCCAGAAACTCCAGGTTTTTCTGGAGCTTTATATTTTTCTGGAGTCGGTGAAGTGGAGCTGTAAAAGGTGGAGTTTCTGGAGTAGAGTTGCATTTTTTGGAGTGGAAGGTCTCCCAAACAAGCCCTTTGTAAGTTGTTTTTTTTGAACGGATATGGGCCTCCGGCGGGTGTGTCATCGAAAGAGGGAAAAGGGGTTTTCAGTTTTGATGGAAATCTTCTCAAGGAAGGTGAAATCTAGTATATTCCTCCTAAATCCATCAACCCAATCTACTGCAGGCCAAGACTTTGTAAGTTGTAACGCAAGACATCTTTCTCACCATCCATTAACCATTCGTTCCCATGTCTTGTCGAATAATATACAGGCACGAGGATAATATCATCTCTACCCAACACATGCCGATCCCGATCAATCTCGACATCAGCAAGCTCGACATGATGCGTCTGTTGCATCACTCGAACCGATCCGGTCGCACCTAAACTGGTTCCTTTCAACGGCCAACCACATGACAAGTGCACCGCTCGTTTTCATGACTTGAACTCCACTCTAACCTCTAGGGTAGGAAACTAGGAAGATCCTGCGATCGTACTGATTGGAAACAACAAGTACTTACCTTTTCCACTTTTGCCTTTCCGGCGATGCATATTATGCCCAAGGCATACATGCTTCATTTCTGCTCCACCATTGATCGAACTCTGCCCGAGCTACAAGATGCTCGCTCGATGACGACAGTCGACAGATGAAGATGTAGAATACTCCATTGTGGCTAGGTTAAGTCTGAACCGAACTTCAGCTCATGAATTGCCCTAGGTGATTGCTACACGCACATGCCTAGTAAAAGTGTAAAACATGTCAGTCGAAGCATCCCGGTTGGTGAACCATCATCATAGATCATACAGCAACGATCAGAAAAGAAGAATGCGAAAACTTCGGTGGTATGCGGCAGGCGGCTTCTAGAATATCTCGAGTGAACAGTTCAACACCCCTCGGCCTTGCATATGGATGATGTAACCATGCAGACAGCGCACCTGACCTTCAAATTCAGTGACATGGAATAGCGGACTTCGCTGGTTTTTTCAGTGACACGAGACGTCACGTTGTGTAGAACAAACGGCATGTTCTGACTTCCGAGAGCCAACAATGCTGGAGCAAATCATCAAGTCCTATTTGGTGGCAAATTGTGGGCATCAGCATAGAATGGTCATTGGCAAGCATTAGAATATGGGTGTGATCTGATCAGACCACAAGCACTCCTAATTTGTCAAACGTGCTGACATACACTGTGATCTCCTTCTCCTCAGATACCGTATTTCAGTACGGCCTCCGCTAGGCTTTTCTGTAGTCATCAGCAGATTACGTCCTCAACGGATGCCCACTTGTGATTTATCTGCACGGGCACCAGATGCATCCGAAATGAATCTTGTCGTTTCATTATGCCAGACGATATAGGAGTACCAAATTATACCCTCTTTGCCTCTAGTGCTGCCTTTTAAGTTTCAGACCAAAATATCAGAAACAAATTGTACGGAGTACCTACTATCAGGATGTCATTATTCAGGAAAAGACTAGCTGTGCAGTCAATTCAACATCAAACTACTGCAGTCAGTGACAAACATGTCTGAGCTTCTAGAGAGTTTACAAGCACGGCAATTCTGGAGGCTTTACGCTCCCATGTCTTGGCCGGCAATTCTAGAGAGTATACAATCACGGAAATTCACATAGACATTTCTCTGTGGAAAGTTGCAGTCGATTGCTGTCCCTTTCTCCTTGTACGAATGTATGTCCCCCCTTTCCTCCGTGCCATTCATTTCCTCGCGATTTTTCTCGTTGAAGCTGTATTAGTATGACTCAAACCAGAGGTGAGCTCATCTTGATCACTCAAGTGACGACTCAAGAGTGTGACAGCACGGTAACCTTTACCTATCACTACTCTTGAGAGCAAAGCACCAAAATTTATCTGTCACTTGCCATGATGTTTCTTTTTTTCCCATTAAAAGTACCGCGATCAATCCCTAATGAAGCGTAGTCAAATCGGCTTTAGCTACAAAGACGGCAGGGACCAAATGACCTGGCCTCCGAGCAAGACACACGGACGCATGCATGTGCATCATTACACCTGTTAATTAACCCATGTGCATTACTAGTACATAAGCCAGACTGCTGCTAGTTGACAACAATATACAAGCCCCCCATGCCCATGTGAGGCGTTCGGGCTACGTGGCGCAACCAGAAGCACACTCGGCGCAGGACACACAGCGCCAAACACGCATGATGATTTGTCATGTGTGTAGGGTACAGCAGCCCTACAGGAGTTTTATGGGTTCAGTGCACGTTCCATCCAGTCACCGGTGCATTCGGCCCTTCAGGCGCAGAACGGACAGGGGAAGAAGAGAAGAGAAAGGAGACAGGCCAATCAGAGGCCTTCGACGAAGATGCGCGGATCAGCTCGGGGATCGATCGGGTTGCTCCTGCAACCCATAAACTGATAAACAAAAGGGCACACGCGAGGCGCCCAGCCACGCCGCATGTCGGAGCTGAGCGGCGGCGATGTGCACTGTGCCAGACAGAGTCACAGAAAGAGGGATGGGCCGCGTGAAACCAAATAAAAAGACTCTTCTCCGGCGACCTCGTGCTCGTGCTCGTCGGAGGGGTCTCGACCTCGCTGTTGACACCGCGTGGTAGCGCTGTGACTGTGACGATGTCTCCCTGACATATACGGGAGACCAAGGCGGGCGGGGGAGCTCCTCCTGCGGCCTGCGGGCCGGCCGGCCGGGGCAGCGTTGCCCGCTTGCTCGCCGACAGCGCCTCGTCAGCGGCGCGTGTGCATGCGTCTCTGTGCGCCGCACACATGAATCCCGTCCCCGCCGGCCGTCAGCAGCGTCGTGCGCTCGGCTCGGCTCGACCGTGATTGGGTGGCTTTGACCTGCATCACGTTACTGGGGACACGTATCAGTATCACCTCCCGATCCCCTGTCGTGACTCGCGAGGCAGCAAGCATGAAGGTTCCTCGCGAGGGCGAGGTATCTTACGGGCCGGGAAGAGAATGGCATGATACTCGATTGCCATGCGGGCTATTTAACTCGAGCAACACTTATTTACGATTGTTTAGAAACACTTGTTTACGATTGCAATGTCTCGATCGACACAGTGAATGCAGAGAGACAAAAAAGGCTGGGCTGAAACTTAGCGAAACGCATTTACCTGGAAACGCAAGAGACTAATAGCAGTGTCGTCATCACAGCTCCTGTGATCCGGAGTATCACACCTCATTGGTGCCCCAGAGGGCCCAATGCAAGTAATCATGAAAATGGAAAAGCTGTTTATCATTTCAGAAAAAAATGAGCTGAAAATCCATCATGAAACACTGTGTTAGCCCTTTGTGCCGTGCCGATGTCCGTCGAATCTCAAATCATCAGCCCACCTTAACAAAAAAAGGAAATAAAGGCAAAGGAGCAGATTTCTGAACAATACGTACGTGGAGATGACTCGGATAAACTAGTGGGCGTGTGGTCTGTGGTGGTGGCCTGCCTGACGACAAGCGTGACCATGCATGCAAGTACAACAAGTAGCCTGCCTGCCTCTGCGCCCTCCTCCTCCGCAGCCAGGCCGCCAGGGGGCCGGAGGACCACAACAAAAAAAGTAGTAACGCGGAATCTTGCCACGCTGCGGCGGCTGTATGCACGCCTGTACCGCTACTACGCCGTATGCAGCATGCCGCTGTTAGTTTTGCCGCCGCAGTACCAGTGTACCACCACTAGCGCCGCTACGGGCGCGGCCAAACGCGGTTGATGCGGCGCACATGGCGTATTTGGTGCGGTGGGCCGCGGGCACGGACGCGTTTTGGGGACGGTGGCCGCCGCGCGCGGGGTCGGACGCCCGGACACCGGACCCGACGCGCTCCGCGCCCGTGCGGCGCCTCGCCTGTTGTGTGGCCGGCCACGTACGTACGCGCGGCGGCCGCTCGATCCCGCCGTCCTGTCGCTTCTTTCCGCCCGTCCTTCCTTTCTTCGGGCGTTTTCGAGTGGTAGAATCGTACAAGAGATCACGATTCAGGAGAGACGTGAACGTGAGCCGAGCCCGGCGGCCGTAGCCGTACGAGCCTACCAGGGTGCCGGCGCGGACAGGCAAAGCTGGGCATGCAGCCGGCTGGACTGGACAGCCACTGCGCGGTCGCGCGACATGTCAGGAGGGTGCTCGATCTCTGTCACCAGCGCCCAGCGGTTCAGTGCCGAGAATATTCTGACAGGAATGCGCTTTACCCAGTCCGAGGAAAACGAAGGACGTGCCGCGTACTGTGCGTTTGTACTCCACTTGTGAGGGAAGATTTTTGCGCAGCTACCACTGGATCCGAACCGAACCTACGGCTGCGTGATGGGACGGGTTGCGGTCAATTGGCCCTGTGGAACCTCCTCTCGCAGTCGAAACCACATGCGCCACGCAAATCCACACGAGACGAGAAGTTTGATTTCTCCTCCGCCGCGCGCGCGTGCTTTGCTATGCGTTCTCCCTGCGACTCAAAACAAAAAACTCCGCGGATGTCTCCGGCTCACGCTCATCACCGCTTACGCACGCACCTGACCTGGTGGTAGTGGTAGTGGTAGTCGTACCACTACGGTTTTTCTTAACGGGAACAGTACGACCGCCCGTTTGTCCCACGCAAGAGTACAGCGGAGCAGGACTACTGGTTCCTTAGTTGCATCGTCTTCCGTTTGGCACTACTAGTAGTTCTCTTCTGCGAGCAGCGCCATGAACCAGCTGTAGCTGCGGCAAACTGGCAACGCCAGGAGCCATGATTTTGTTTATGACATAATCAAGTACGTTAGTACTGGCAACATGAGAGTTGGTTTATAGTTTATACTACATCAATTGGGTGGTGTACGTATATAGTTAATCCGGGACTTGCATCCGGTTTATTTCGTTTCATCTTCTTTAATTTACTAGCTACGCACAGTAAACTTTGCTCAAGAATTCACTGCTAGGGTGAAAAAAGATGAGAAAGGATGCGTCCCTGAAATGCCATCTGATCGCATCATAATGCCGTGACGTCCACCCATGCCACCTCAGCAACCGGCCATGGATCGATCTAGCCGGTAGAGTACAAGACAAATGCCGTATACGGACGGCAATGAAGCGTATGCGGTAGTAAAATACCAGTTGATATGATGCACACAAAATGGCCCAAGCCACAGGAAATGGAAGAAAGTGGACAGCTCATCCTCATTAAAATCTGAAACGGAAACGACTGTACAGATGCGGCAGGCGTCCCTCTGTCTCTCTCCTCGCGTCGCTCGTCTTCCGTATTCACACACATGATGGAAGAAGCGAGCACTCATCACACACGCTACCAAACAGCCTACTATTACTGGATAAAATTATGTAAATTAGAATTATCATCACTTTTTTGGCTTCCCCTAAATAAAGAAAGAAAAATCCAAGTCCTAGTGCAAACACATCCGCCGCGATGTGGTTGTAGTGATACTCGATCCAACGGCCGGGATTAAATTCACGGCGCCATGCATCGTTTCATCTGGAAGGAGGGGTGGGTAAAAAAACGAAGAAGAAATACGGTGATTAGATTAGAGCCAGAGGGCACCGGCCTTCTTGAGGATGGGCACGAGCTCGCCGGAGATGTGGACGGCCATGAGCCGGTCCAGCCCGCCCAGGAGCTTGCCGCCGACGAACACCGCGGGGAGCGCGGCGGCCTCGGCGGCGCCGGCCGGGACGACACCGGCGAGCGCGGCCTCGTCGGCGACCTCGTGCACCGCAGGGTTCACCCCGAGCCCCTGCAGCAGCCGCTTCACGACGTGGCTCAGGCAACACCCGCGCCGCCCCACCACCAGCACCGGGCTCTCCGCCACGGCCCTCTCGACCTCCGCCTTGCCGCCGTCGTCCGCCGCCGCGGCGCCGTCGGGCCGGGCGGGCTCCTCCTCCGCCGGCTCCGGCTTCACGACGGCCACGGCCGCCTCAGCCGCCGGCATCAGCCACGGCCGGGCGCTGCTGTAGGGGATTGCCTGGTACATTACTTCCCCACCTCCACCTCCCGACGACGTGCGTTGAGTTTGACGTCCCCGGCCGCAGCAGAGCAGAGTCTCCCCCCTAACTTTTCTGTTCTCTCTCTACCCCCTTTTTTCCCCCGCGCGGGCGTGGTTCGTGTGGGACGGACGCGATGGTTGTGGGGCGCTGGCGGGGCGACGCGGGATATATACAGGGTTTGAGGTGAGGTGGGCGGGGTGACGTCACCGCTGGGCCCCCACGCCGCGACGCGGGGGTAGCTTTCGACCGGTTCGCGCGGGCTGACTGCTGCGGCACGCGAGTCGCGCTCGGTGGTGGCGTGGATGGGCGTCAGCCGCGGCTCGGGGTCGCTCGGGAGCGGCGCCGGGGACGCCGGCTCCGTGACGACAGCTGCTACGGGAGGCGGACGCGGACGCGCGCGCGTTGCGGTTGGACTCATGATGGGGGCGGGGGCCAGGCGGCCGATCCTGATCCGGACGGAGCCGAGCCTGGGCGGCCGCGAACAGCGGGCACGATTTTTTCGCTGGGGGTGCGAGGTGGCGGCCGGCGGTTGGCTGCGTATTCCCGTGTGCCAAGTGGACGGATCAGTTCCCGTCCCAAGTCTTTTTTTCGTTGCCTAGTATCGGAGGATCTATCCACGGAGAGATGCAGCCGGTTCCACCCAGTTGTTTCACTGAGATAGTACTAGTCTCTACTCCTAATAATCCTGTGCTCAGGAACCGCGTGGTGCGACTGGTGGGCTCTGCCTCCCCTCTTCCGTCTGCCTACGATCCATCCGTACGCGAGTCATCCGACGTCTACCTGCGATCCCACCCGTCCGCTTCCTTCCCCGGGGTCCCTGCTCCGCCTTATATAGTCTGGGGAGCAGAGTTACAAGTCGGTTACAACATCCTAGTCGTATACAACCTGGAGTACTACAACAGAATACTTTGGGGAGTCTCCTACCAGCATACGACTAGTTTATCTAATCAACTACGCCGTCTTGTACCATAGCCGACTAGTTTAAAGTAGTCGGATCAAACATTCCTTATCGAGTAGTTTAATCCTTGGATGAGTGGTCCTAGGGATCCTGGTCCCACAAGCCCCCGAGCATCTTGCGCCTTTGCTTCAAGTCTTGAATCTGTCTTCGAGTAATTGGAGCTAAACCCAAGACGCTCAGAAACCTTTATCTTGAAATAATTTCCATTGGAGTGCATCTTCTGATGCACCCAATGGGTGTAGCCCCCGAGCCTTCGAGTACTTTTTTTTAAAGTAGTCGGAGGTTCAAAAGCAGTCTTCAATCTTCGAGTAGTTTCAATGGTGTGCGCCGAATAGGTGCACCCATTGGGTATAGCCCCCGAGCTTCGAGTAGTTTCATGAAAACTAGTCGAAGGTCAAAAGATCATTATTCCTTAAATTTCGGAAATTAAATCCCTGATTATCCGCTAGCAGCCCCCGAGCTTTAAAGCAAATGTATTTGGTTTAAAGATTAGAGTAAATCTCCTGTAATTTGTTGGCAAACTGAAAATATCCGCATTCGTCGTAAGTGAACGGATTTAGAAAGTTATCCCGTGAAAATCGGCGGGAAAATAGAATGTGAGGCGCCATCGTACTGTAGCATACAGTAACCCTAACCGGTCACTATATAGATCCGGTTACTTCTGTCCTGTAGGATACCTTGTTAGGCCAGCGCCATCATTCCATCGATCTTGAAATCATCCTCGTTCTTCGCCAAACGCCAAACACACATTTTCGGGCGAGATCTACTTGGTGTAGCCCCCGAGTTTGTAGTTAGTGTATGCGAGAGAAATCCAAAGTTCTTGAGTGAACCACCATGTCCACGTGCGGAAGAGGTGCCGGGAGGGGAGGCAGGAAGAGAGCACCAATCCCAACTCCCTCGAGTAAGCCTGCGCTCACAAATCCGCCACCCCCAGCGGTGGCATGGAAGAAATGCACCGCCAACACTGATGAGCTGAACGCCCTTGTGGAACAAGGTTTGCTTCTTGACCAAGTGTCCCTTGAGTGGAAATCCTGTTGGAATCAAGAATTCCCTACTAAAAACAATCAAGAGATTCCACTTTTTATCTCTTTTTGTGAGCGCGGAGTCGGATTACCCATCTGTTCATTCTTCAAAGAATTCCTTGCTTTTTATGATCTCCAACTCTATTAAAATATGATTTTTGTGGCCTTTTGTGTCGAAGAAATGAACAACAAAGAAGCTCCTTACAGTAATCGTTAACTGTTAACTAAGTGAATGAGTTTGCAAATTGTTGGCAAAAGCTAAAAATTTGTCCTCCTGACATTTCAAGTCCCTCTCTTTTTTCTGCAGAGACATCAGGTAAATTTACAGCAAGAAAAACTACTTGATGCAAAGTATAATCTGTCGACGAATTATGTCGAGCACGTCTAACCGGGGATACCCCGAGGAGTAGATTTGCGAGGGTCTCGCCGAGTTCTAGGAACGATGGTGCACGAACAACACAATTTAGACAGGTTCGGGCCGCGAATAGCGTAATACCCTACGTCCTGTATGGTTGATTGTATTTCGTATGATTGTCGTGTCTCTTTTGAAGGGGTCAGTCCTGTATGGTTGATTGTATTTCGTGTCTCTTTTGGAGGGGTCCCTGCTCCGCCTTTTATAGTCTGGGGAGCAGAGTTACAAGTCGGTTACAACATCCTAGTCGTATACAACCTGGAGTACTACAACAGAATACATTGGGGAGTCTCCTACCAGCATACGACTAGTTTATCTAATCAACTACGCCGTCTTGTACCATAGCCGACTAGTTTAAAGTAGTCGGATCAAACATTCCTTATCGAGTAGTTTAATCCTTGGATGAGTGGTCCTAGGGATCCTGGTCCCACAAGCCCCCGAGCATCTTGCGCCTTTGCTTCAAGTCTTGAATCTGTCTTCGAGTAATTGGAGCTAAGCCCAAGACGCTCAGAAATCTTTATCTTGAAATAATTTCCATTGGAGTGCATCTTCTGATGCACCCAATGGGTGTAGCCCCCGAGCCTCCAAGTACTTTTTAAAGTAGTCGGAGGTTCAAAAGCAGTTATGAACTAAGGTGTTTGCCCGGTCGCCCGGCTTGGTTGCGTGCGTAGCCCCCAGAGTACAGCTGGTAGTTCTTGAGCCCACTTGCCGCCATACTTCTTGAGTGGGTCATATAATCGTGGTTTCAAACCTTGCAGTAACAAGCCATTGGCTTTCTCGACTTGTCCATTTGCCTTTGGATGTGCAACTGAAGCATAATGAGTTTCAATTGAATATTTTGAGCAATAATCTTGGAATCCATCACTCGTGAATACTGATCCTAGATCAGTAATGATCTCATGAGGTATACCAAAACGGTGAATGATCCCATCAAAAAACTTGATCAAATTCTCAACTCGTGCGTTGACCAACGGTTGCGCTTCAATCCACTTGGTGAACTTATCGATGGCCACAATGAGCCACTCGAAACCACCAGGAGCCTTCTTCAAAGGACCTACTAAATCCAAACCCCAACATGCGAAGGGCCAAGAGAGTGGAATCATGCGGAGCTCATGAGCTGGTACATGTGCTTGACGAGCAAAGAATTGGCAACCCTGACATTTCCTGACAATTTCTTCTGCATCTTGAGTTGCTGTGGGCCAGAAAAATCCCGCTCGGTAAGCTTTGCCCACCAGTGTGCGAGAAGCTGCATGATTGCCACACACACCACTGTGGATTTCTTCCAACAAGGCCCTGCCTTGATCTGCTGGAATACACTTCATCAGAACGTTGACAGATGCCCCACGTCGATAAAGTGTGTTATTGACCACTACGCAATTAGCAGCTCTGCGCCGTAGTCGAGCTTGTTCTTGTTTACTATCTGGGACCTTGTGATCACGTAAGTACAAGATGAAAGGCTGCATCCAATCAGTATCGATGACCATAACCTGCAGATCGGGAGGCGGATGAGCACTCGTGATATGCTCAGGAGTTGTTTCTTGAATGGATGGATGATGTAACTCATGAACACATATTTCTGCGGGGACGTCTGCTCGTTGCGATCCTAGTTTGGATAGAGCGTCCGCAGCAACATTGTAATCACGAACGACATGATGAAATTCCAATCCAAGGAAATGACGTTCAAGCTTGCGTACTTCCTTGACATATGCATCCATTGTCTCCTTGGTTGTGTCCCAATCTTTATTGACTTGATTGATGGCCACTGCAGAGTCACCATAAACACATAGGCGCTTGATGCCTAACGATACTGCAATACTAAGGCCATGTAGCATGGCTTCATACTCAGCTTCATTGTTTGTGACTTGAAAAAGTATCTGCAAAACATACTTGAGTTGTTCTCCTTTGGGGGAAATCAATAGAACTCCTGCGCCGCCACCTTCTAGCTTTAAAGACCCATCAAAATACAAGACCCTGTATTGCTACTAAAAATGTGCAATGTAATGATGCAAATTATGAATTGAATCTTTGTATGTTTTATGATAGCCTGATTGTTTTATGCGTGATAAAAACTAGTCGTATGTAGACTTGATAGGCTATTGAAATCATGCAAAGTACTATATGTGCCTAGACCCTTGGTCTACTTAGAACAATTAATAGATGAATAATTGTTCAAACAAGTCATGAAGAAACTTGTTAGGTTGCTGATGCAGAGCCGATATAATGTAGTAAGCGTACTTTGCATGATATAATAAAGATAGTATTAATACTACCAAGATAGGACTCTATTGAGCCATTGAAAAAGAAGTCTGATGTAGTCGGCACAAGGACACAGAGCAGAACTTCATATAATGCGTCACGATAGAAACGATACTAACATCTGTAGTCTTGTGTGGACTAGTGTAGATCTGCCAGGACTTGATGAGGCTTGATGCCGCTTTAATGAAAAAAGCAGTCATGGCTTCTAGTGACATAGTCAACTGACTCTTTATCTCATGAATTTGTTGTAATCTTGAATACTTGATAACTGAAAGACTATGATCTGTCAGGGTGCCCAAAGTGACTGTTGCAGAAACTGATACGCAAAGTGAGGTGAAGAAAACAATAGAGATGATCGCCGAAGAGGAACAACAGCCAAAACACCAAGAGGTTGATGTTGAAAATCCTCCGCCAGAATATGCTGCGCATGATACAACAGAACTGTCTCTGCAAGTAATAAGTAACCAACCACTGGAGCCTGTTTCTGTGGAAAAGAACGCACAGGCTACACAAGCTCCAGATGAAGGTCTACTGCCCAATACCATGGAAGTAGAAGGGCCGCAAGTGGAGAGTGTAGATGTAGTCAATACTTCCCAAAACCAGGTACTTGTTGACTGTTCTTAATATATCTTGCGAATTATGTTTGCTATAACGCTCTCACATATGTTCAGGCTGCAAAAGAACAAATCGTAGAAACAGAGGTACTCGAGGAAGTACCCGATCAGCAACGTAATGAAGAAAATCTTGATGATGTAAGTATGAATGAAACATATTCATATGTATGAAGGCAAATATATATGTATATTTGAAAAAACTGAATTGTATGTAGGTTGAAAAGAAGGATAGGACCATCAAGGACGAGGCTGATGAGCTGCGAAATAACCTACAGCTTGCCCTGGTAAGAAATCATAACCATATAGTGTAGTTGCAAGATCACTTAGTAATGCTATAAAAATAGGCAAATACACAGGCATTGGTCGAACTAGTCGAAAAGCCAGGGGATGCCAAGCTATCTGCCAGAATCCGTGAACTGGAAGCTGACTGGGCCGCCAAGTGCGAAGAGCTGGAAAAAGTACAAGCCGAGCGGCAGAAAGAAAACAACTGGCATGAACAGCAATATGCAAGTCTCCTTGAATTGAAGGAGGGCCTTGAAGGCCGGGTCACACATTTGACCAAGGAAAATTCCAGTAAGTACTCGCATCAAACTTGTAAGTAATGAAATAATGTGAATTGCACTGATAATGCATCTGAATATATGCAAATTTGAAGAAACAACTGAAAGCTGAAGAAAGCAACACTACCAACTGGTATAACCTGTCGCAACGTCAAGCCGAAGAAATTTCTCAACTAAAGGATTCCATCACCAAAAAGGACGAAGAGTTCTCCAAGGAACATCGAATCCGAGTAGATATGGAGAAAGAAGTTGCAAAGACTCTAGAACTAGTGCAATTGAAGCAAGAGGAAGTTAACAACTTCGTCCAAGAGCGCAAAGACTTGGAGGAAGCAATGGAACCTGTCTTCGAATTGCTGACTGCAGAGGCAGAGAACATATCGTTCTTGGAGCGTGTACGCCAAATACCAGAGCAATTTGGAGAATTTTGCAAGACGACCTTGAAAGATTGTACCAACAAACTACTGGCTCTGTTCAAGGCACACAATCCAGCAGCGAAGCTTGAGCTGAAGTATCTGCCGGCGGGTACGACAGAGGAGCTCATGAAGAGGAGGATCCAGCCACTCCAAGAAAGAGTCAATCTGGGATTTCAATATGAAGGAGTGTCAGATCCATCTCGAACAGTTCCTGAAGACATCTCTGATGAGACAGTCCTTATGCGACTGAATCGCATGTTTACTGGTGTTAGTGGAAAGCCAGTAATAATTGGAGAACTGTCTAAAAAGCAACCGCTGATGCTAGAAGTAAGTAGTCTTGATACTGAAGTAGTCGTATCATGAAGAATCACAAATATTAATTGTGTTTTGAATGCTGCAGGATGAAACAACATCACTTCTAGCCGAGCAGGAGTGGGCAGAGCTTGAAAAGAGTTCATCTGAGAAGACCCTTAGCGACAAGATAATGGATGTCAGCGATGATGAGATTGTGGAAGATTCTGACATCAGTGTTCCACCCCCAATCATCACTGCCAGTAAGTGTCTTGATCACTTAACCAGTATAGATTGTGATTCTTGAATTTTCCCACTGATGTAAATATGCCAAAACTTTTCTAGGCTTCCCAACATCCACTCGAAAAAGAAGGTCCACTCGAAGTAACACTCCTCGGTCAGATGATACCGTGCCGTCTGGTAGCCCAACAAAACGTATCAGGTTGTCACGGATGATCACTGCACCGCAAAGCTCTTCTACTTCAAGTGCTTTACAAAGTACTCAATCTGGGAGTACAACTAGTTCAAAACGGACAAAGCCAATCTTCAAGTTTCAGTTTCAGCCGCTGAAAGCCCCTGAGCCAACGAAAGAGTAAGTCAACTGACTCTTTATCTCATGAATTTGTTGTAATCTTGAATACTTGATAACTGAAAGACTATGATCTGTCAGGGTGCCCAAAGTGACTGTTGCAGAAACTGATACGCAAAGTGAGGTGAAGAAAACAACAGAGATGATCGCCGAAGAGGAACAACAGCCAAAACACCAAGAGGTTGATGTTGAAAATCCTCCGCCAGAAGATGCTGCGCATGATACAACAGAACTGTCTCTGCAAGTAATAAGTAACCAACCACTGGAGCCTGTTTCTGTGGAAAAGAACGCACAGGCTACACAAGCTCCAGATGAAGGTCTACTGCCCAATACCATGGAAGTAGAAGGGCCGCAAGTGGAGAGTGTAGATGTAGTCAATACTTCCCAAAACCAGGTACTTGTTGACTGTTCTTAATATATCTTGCGAATTATGTTTGCTATAACGCTCTCACATATGTTCAGGCTGCAAAAGAACAAATCGTAGAAACAGAGGTACTCGAGGAAGTACCCGATCAGCAACGTAATGAAGAAAATCTTGATGATGTAAGTATGAATGAAACATATTCATATGTATGAAGGCAAATATATATGTATATTTGAAAAAACTGAATTGTATGTAGGTTGAAAAGAAGGATAGGACCATCAAGGACGAGGCTGATGAGCTGCGAAATCACCTACAGCTTGCCCTGGTAAGAAATCATAACCATATAGTGTAGTTGCAAGATCACTTAGTAATGCTATAAAAATAGGCAAATACACAGGCATTGGTCGAACTAGTCGAAAAGCCAGGGGATGCCAAGCTATCTGCCAGAATCCGTGAACTGGAAGCTGACTGGGCCGCCATATGAACTAAGGTGTTTGCCCGGTCGCCCGGCTTGGTTGCGTGCGTAGCCCCCAGAGTACAGCTGGTAGTTCTTGAGCCCACTTGCCGCCATACTTCTTGAGTGGGTCATATAATCGTGGTTTCAAACCTTGCAGTAACAAGCCATTGGCTTTCTCAACTTGTCCGTTTGCTTTGGGATGAGCAACAGAAGCATAATGAGTCTCAATTGAATATTTTGAGCAATAATCTTGGAATCCATCACTCGTGAATACTGATCCTAGATCAGTAATGATCTCATGAGGTATACCAAAACGGTGAATGATCCCATCAAAAAACTTGATCAAATTCTCAACTCGTGCGTTGACCAACGGTTGCGCTTCAATCCACTTGGTGAACTTATCGATGGCCACAATGAGCCACTCGAAACCACCAGGAGCCTTCTTCAAAGGACCTACTAAATCCAAACCCCAACATGCGAAGGGCCAAGAGAGTGGAATCATGCGGAGCTCATGAGCGAGTACATGTGCTTGACGAGCAAAGAATTGGCAACCCTGACATTTCCTGACAATTTCTTCTGCATCTTGAGTTGCTGTGGGCCAGAAAAATCCCGCTCGGTAAGCTTTCCCACCAGTGTGCGAGAAGCTGCATGATTGCCACACACACCACTGTGGATTTCTTCCAACAAGGCCATGCCTTGATCTGCTGGAATACACTTCATCAGTACGTTGACAGATGCCCCACGTCGATAAAGTGTGTTATTGACCACTACGTAATTAGCAGCTCTGCGCCGTAGTCGAGCTTGTTCTTGTTTACTATCTGGGACCTTGTGATCACGTAAGTACAAGATGAAAGGCTGCATCCAATCAGTATCGATGACCATAACCTGCAGATCGGGAGGCGGATGAGCACTCGTGATATGCTCAGGAGTTGTTTCTTGAATGGATGGATGATGTAACTCATGAACAAATATTTCTGCGGGGACGTCTGCTCGTTGCGATCCTAGTTTGGATAGGGCGTCCGCGGCAACATTGTAATCTCGAACGACATGATGAAATTCCAATCCAAGGAAATGACGTTCAAGCTTGCGTACTTCCTTAACATAGGCATCCATTGTCTCCTTGGTTGCATCCCAATCTTTATTGACTTGATTGATGGCCACTGCAGAGTCACCATAAACACATAGGCGCTTGATGCCTAACGATACTGCAATGCGAAGGCCATGTAGCATGGCTTCATACTCAGCTTCATTGTTTGTGACTTGAAAAAGTATCTGCAAAACATACTTGAGTTGTTCTCCCAAGAGTGCAAAGACTTGGAGGAAGCAATGGAACCTGTCTTCGAATTGCTGACTGCAGAGGCAGAGAACATATCGTTCTTGGAGCGTGTACGCCAAATACCAGAGCAATTTGGAGAATTTTGCAAGACGACCTTGAAAGATTGTACCAACAAACTACTGGCTCTGTTCAAGGCACACAATCCAGCAGCGAAGCTTGAGCTGAAGTATCTGCCGGCGGGTACGACAGAGGAGCAGTATGAAGCACTTGTAACTGAAACAGAGCCCATGGCGGAAGAGTTTGTAAATTCGCTGCAACAATGTTAGAGAAAACAATGTAATGAACAATGTATTGCTACTAAAAATGTGCAATGTAATGATGCAAATTATGAATTGAATCTTTGTATGTTTTATGATAGCCTGATTGTTTTATGCGTGATAAAAACTAGTCGTATGTAGACTTGATAGGCTATTGAAATCATGCAAAGTACTATATGTGCCTAGACCCTTGGTCTACTTAGAACAATTAATAGATGAATAATTGTTCAAACAAGTCATGAAGAAACTTGTTAGGTTGCTGATGCAGAGCCGATATAATGTAGTAAGCGTACTTTGCATGATATAATAAAGATAGTATTAATACTACCAAGATAGGACTCTATTGAGCCATTGAAAAAGAAGTCTGATGTAGTCGGCACAAGGACACAGAGCAGAACTTCATATAATGCGTCACGATAGAAACGATACCTGTCAAGGATGATCACTGCGCCCCAAAGTTCTTCGACATCCGGTGCTCTGCAAAGTACTCAATCAGGGAGTACGACTAGTTCGAAGCGGACGAAGCCAATCTTCAAATTCCAATTTCAGCCGCTTAAGGCCCCTGAACCAACAAAAGTGTAAGTAATACTGACTTTCAATCTTGATCCTCTTGTAACCATGACTACTTGATATTTGAAAAAATATGATCTGTCAGGGTGCCCAAAGAAATAGCCGTGGAGACTGAGTCTCAAGATAAGGTTGAAGAAACAAGAACTACCAAGATAGGACTCTATTGAGCCATTGAAAAAGAAGTCTGATGTAGTCGGCACAAGGACACAGAGCAGAACTTCATATAATGCGTCACGATAGAAACGATACCTGTCAAGGATGATCACTGCGCCCCAAAGTTCTTCGACATCCGGTGCTCTGCAAAGTACTCAATCAGGGAGTACGACTAGTTCGAAGCGGACGAAGCCAATCTTCAAATTCCAATTTCAGCCGCTTAAGGCCCCTGAACCAACAAAAGTGTAAGTAATACTGACTTTCAATCTTGATCCTCTTGTAACCATGACTACTTGATATTTTAAAAAAATATGATCTGTCAGGGTGCCCAAAGAAATAGCCGTGGAGACTGAGTCTCAAGATAAGGTTGAAGAAACAACCACTGAAGGAGCTGTTGAGGAGGGACAAAAATCGAAATCTTCAGAAGTCGAAACTGAAAACTTCCCTTCAGAAAATGTAGACCATGATGCTACTGAAGTGCCACTGCAGGCGGTAAGCAATCAACCTCTCGGGATGATTCCCATGGTTGAAAATGTGGAGTCAGCGCAAATTCCTCAAGGAATTGTGCCGCCAGCCATCCATGAATCAGTACCATCCCCATCAGGGATCACAACTGGTGTTGTTGCGACCCAAGACCAGGTACTTTTCGTCTGCATTGTGTTGAAAAAGAAAACAATATCTTCGTAATAATGCTTATCTGTATCTGCAGGCTGCAACAGAACAAGTCGTGGAAACAGAGGTACTCGAAGGAGCACCAAATCAGCAAGTAAATGAAGAAAAACATGATGATGTAAGTATAAAAGAGCTATATACATTTACTTGAATGCAAACATGTATACATAATTGAAAAATTGAATTATGTATAGATTGAAAAGAAAGGCAAAACCATCAAGGATGAAGCTGATGAACTGCGGAACCATCTACAGCTTGCCCTGGTAAGCATCTTGGATCTTTATAATAACTGCTGTGAATCAATAGTAATAGTATGAAAATAGATAAATGCACAGGCATTAGTTGAGCTAGTCGAGAAGCCTGGAGACGCCAAGCTGTCAGCTAGGATTCACGAGCTAGAAGCCGACTGGGCCGCCAAGTGCGATGAACTTGAAAAGGTGCAAGCCGAGCGTCAAAAAGAAAACGACTGGCATGAAAATCAATACGCGAGTCTTCTTGAGCTGAAAGAAAGCCTTGATGGTCGGGTCACAAGTTTGACCAAAGAGAACTCCAGTAAGTACTCGCATCACAACCGTTAATAATGAAGTAATTGAATTATTACTGATAATGTATCTGAATATATGCAGATTTAAAGAAAAAACTGAGAACTGAAGAAAGCAATACCACTAGTTGGTATAATTTGTCGCAGCAGCAAGCAGAGGAGATCCAACAGCTTAAAGACTCTATTGCCGCAAAAGATGAAGAGTTCAAGAAAGAACATAAAATCAGAGTGGATATGGAGAAACAAATCGCAGGCTCCTTGGAGTTAGCGCAACTAAAACAGAAAGAAGTGGGGGGGGGTGGTGGCAACGACTTGGGTTGGGCTAGCTGCCTTGCTCTTATGCAAGGCTTATGCTTGTAAACATCATATAGTGATCGATCAAACCGAACAGTGAGGTCATTTTTCTTATGTGCTCACATTTAAACCGATTTTAGGGTTACAGTATCCAATTATCATATTCTCACAGTATCCAATTATTAAGAGCAGGGTCACACATCACATTACAGTTATTTTAGGGTTACAGACACAAAGGTAAGCACGCCATCTACTAATTAAGCTACATTATTGTGCATGATGATCTTTGTAGGAGGCATGAAGCTCACACCTTTTTCACTACATTAGGTTAGCTTGTACTCAATGTTTCCCGTCTTCAAAGTGAAAGCAATGCTGAATGCAGAGCTTTGGAGTAGAATACTCAGAAGCTTAGATGGCTATTCTACCATTGCCGGTAGTTTTTGTGTAAATGTCAGAGAAAACAGGGAAAATCCACATTTTTATTGTTGTGTCCACTCACTTGGATTGTTTTGCCTGCCCGAACCCCAAGTGTGGTGTATCATAAACATAATAGTGCTGTGTAGACAGCCAAAGCAAGATATGAGGCACTTTTGTTAACTGTACATGACTTGCAGAAAACAGCCTCAGTAACATGTATTCATGGTGCACCAACATTGGCCTTTGGTCTCATGATAATTATATGCCGTAAGCTAGCTTGTCCATTGTGTTTATTCTTTTAATGCATTTTTCTTCAATAGCTATCTGAAGAAATGTATATGGATTACAGACCATGATATTTCTCCATACATGGATTGGTCAAGAGAACAAGCAGACTTAATATATAGGAACAATAGAAGCTTCTTCTTCTTTTTTTTTGAGAAAAGGAACAATAGAAGCTAGGCACTACTAAGTGATGTTTTAAGTTTAGGGTTTAGAATTTATGGTTTAGGGTTTAGAAGACAACGGTTGGCTGTATTTTCTCAATGGTGCTAACTGGTAAGCTAGCTAATGCTATTGTGTTGTTGTTGTTGCGGCGGTCGGGACTGCGCTTGTCTTGGTTGTTGCCACCATTGGAGTTGTTGTTGTCCTTGCGCCCGTCAAAGCGTTCGCGTTCACGATCGTCTTGGTCTGCCCAATCAGCTGCCATGCGGCTGAGTTCTGCAAGGGTGTCTGGACGGCGTCTTCAATATTATTTGTCTTTTTTATGTTTGTGTTCGATAGTTTGTAGCAACACCATATAGTTCATGGCTTTAAAAAGAGGTATTTCACTAGCAGAATCGACTTTGATGTGATCCTACAGCCGTTAAAATTGAATTTTTCATCTGATCTATTTACCTTTGCTTCATGTATCATACCCGTAACAACGCACGGGCACTTACCTAGTAATTATACTCAAGGTTACCGATAACAAGACTACTAAAAAGACTGTCCAACGTTGAGCTAGCTGAAGCATTTTTTGCGAACCAAAACATGCTAAGGTTTCCATTCTCTATCAGATCGGAGCAGTACGAACTAAGCTGTTTGGATCAACGGCGAAACCGTATACTATGACGACCCCTCCAATTTCGAAGGGGAGCGCGGGTCAACACAGGCCAACCCGGGGCCCTCTAGCAATAGTTTATTTGGTCACCGGGCGCCCAACGTTTTCGCGTGTGCAGTGGCGTCGGCAGCGGCGGCGTCGTAATCCGGGACGTCACGCGGCCGGGCTGGACGTTAACCCGCTGTTACTTGTCTTGCGGTTTTCGCCATTCCTTCCCGTTTTTTTACCAGCACATGTCGGGCGCGCGCGTTCCTGGTAGCCGCGATTAAACTAGTGCGAGCCCATGCCCGGTCGAGCCGCGCGTCCTGATCGATCGACCCGGCCGAGCGAGCCAACTTGTGAGTTGGGACATGGGAGAGGGCCGGGCAGTCGGTCAGACCATGCGTGTGTGCGCGTTGCCGGGTGTTGCCGCCGATCGATGGAGAATACGATCGCTCTTGCGTGTGGCGGACTGGCGGGGACAGCGCATGTGGATCACGTATGACGTCCCTTTTGTTGGCCCCGTACGTCGCTGCTTTGGTTAACTGGGACCTTATTAGCGCGGAGAGAGGACAGCACGCAGGACGTACGCATCTGGAGGAAGCATATGTTTATATATTTTGTACTTGCTGCTGCTCTTGTTTCTGCATTCCACTTGCGTCTTCTTGCGTGCTGCGACTGTGTTGCTGCTCTTTTCATTAAAAATAATTGTGTTGCTGCTCGGTTTTTTTATAAGGCTGCTCGAATTATTATGTATGTAAACTAAAACTACTAGCAGTTGAGCAAGAGTTAGGCCCTATTTGAAAATCACTTCACATAATTAGAAAGAACTACTTTTTTCAGCTACCAATATCTTTGTTCATTTCAAAGTATCACTCCAAAGAATCAGTAGACAATTAATTCTCTCTAAAAAAACTATTTGATAGTGCTCATGCTGGATTCAACAGGAGCTCTGCCAAACAAGATGCATAAGTGATAAAAATCAGCTACACGCATGGAAGTTGTTTGCTGCTAATAATAAATTAAAGCTATATGCCTTGCTACTTCAGGTGGAATGACAGCAAAATTCTGAAGTTCAAAACAACACTAAGGTGTTGTACCTACGCACGCAATAAACATTATTTTGTATTGAATATATATATATATATATGTATTACAAATTAACAAGCCTATTAATTGATTGAAAAAACAATGCAAGCCAAAGGCGGTTTTGGATTACTAGTTCTGGGCTCTCTGGAATGTGCAATTCTTTTACGTGGAACTTTCAGCGAGGAGGTGGATGGCACAATTGCCGCCGGACAAAATGCATAGCTAAATGCTTGCGTCATTGCGGAGCCACATGACGCATATACATGCAAGCACGTACGCCACGCATCAGGTCCTACTCGGCAAGTTTTATCTTGGCTTCCTCCGTCAATTGGACGATATAGACATGCTAGTCTTCTAAATTCTAAGGCCCTGTTTGACACGGCTCCAACTCCAAAAAATATATGGAGTTCTTAGAGCCGGGTATCAGGAGCTCTAAGAAATTCTAGAGAGTATTTAGATGTAGCATTTTGTCTATAGCTTGTATTAAATGTTAATATTTAAAGTGCAAATATAGCATAGAAAGTGTAAATCTGGACTGAAGTTTGGAGTTGGAGCTGTGCCAAACAGACCTAACATAAAGAGAGATGGAGAGGAAAGAATTCTCATCACATGATCCCAATTAAACTAGTAGGATTCGACGTATGCATAAGTTTTTCACAATAGTTAACTATGCATGTTTTGATGTTTTAAGTGAAGTTTCATACCTTGTTTGTAGATTCAACCAGTTGTGTAACAAAATATATCAATCTCAAGTATCCTAATTAAACTAGTAGGTTTCGAGGTATACATAAGTTCTTCATGGAAACTGACACTCAAGCAATTCATATAAAGCCACCACAACCACATACGAAGCTATATATATGCCCGCGTCAATTATTAAGGTTCTCTTCAAACCTGATCATATCGATCCTGATCATTTATTAAGCTTTCAGATTGTTGGGTGTAAATGCTCGCTACTATTACATGCCAAATTATCAACCCTTTTCCTATTTTGGAAGTGATGTAAAGAAAAAAATATATAAAGAAGGAAAAAATATAGAACTGTTGCCTAAGAAAGCATCAGGGATTCTTCCTCCTAAACCTCACCGTGTCTTAAACAAGTCCCAGACTATACGGGCTATGCAGATACACTCATACACACAAGTTGAGATGTGTAACGTGTCGGCAGGTGGTCAGCCAGCCAACCACCCGTGCCCTCAGCTCTCAGAGCGCCCACGTTCGATCACGTTCTGGCCGCGACAGACGCCGGATCCCGCACATACTACAGGTGCCCGCCCGGCCAGCGTCACGACAAAATCCAGTGAAAATACCGGTGACCGCCCCCCGGCCCCGGAGTCCGGACTCCGGAGCGAACGGGATCCGAGCCCGCGGCGGTCGCCGGACGTACGGGCCTCTCTCTCGCGCGCGCGGCGCTCGGTGAGAACGCGCGCGAGCTCATTCAATTCGACCCGCGCCGTGTCGCCGTCACGTGGGCGCGCCGCGCCGACGGCGCGCGCAGCCGCGCAAGTGGGGGTGGCGGCCGGGCGCCACCCGACTCGACGACCCTCGTGGCCTCGTGGCGTCATCGTTGCATCAGCCACCGGGTCCCGGTGCGGATCCGCCTGACGTGTCGGGGATATCTCCATATCTGGATATGGTTCGTTGCGCCTGCGCACCGCCGTTCCGTTTTATCCACTTGGTAGTGCGGCTCTCGCCTCGGCTAGGCCGCGGAAAGCTTCCGGTTGTCCCCGTCCACGGGGACACGTGTTAGCAGCGCAAGCAAGTTTCGAACGGATAGCGCCTCAGTCACCATACAAAAAAGAAGGTTTTAGTCGATAAAGTAGGTGGCGCATAAACAGATTACAGGCGACAAACTCATCGTACTGCAGCTCTAACCACATCCTATCAGTTGGCACGGACATGGTTGGAGACGGATTAAGTTGCAGGAGCACGACATATGGCAGGAGCAACTTCCACCTTTTCCGGCAAAGGTGCCCGGTAAGTCATCACGTACGTCATCTGATGCAGAGAGCAGCACATGCATGTTTTTGCAAGCGGGATATGGTTCAGAAGCGAAGGTCAGACGTCACTATTTTTTCAGAGTTGTTTGGTGCGGTGGCGCCGTCAATCCCTTCGCGCGCAGGGGTTAGAACTTAGAAGTGGCCAATTGTCGCCAACTCGAGATCCCGGCCGGGGATAAACGTACGCGCCCACTCTTCCGGTCGGCCTCATAAAAATCTAGCTCGCCTCGCGCGCGGGCAGCGATAGGCTCCGCACCACATCCACCCAGGTGCCTCCCTTTTTCCACGGAAAAGGCGGCAAGCATCGCACTTGGCGTAGAGAGGTCGTCGCGACCCCGATCGTGATCGAGCGGAACCACGTCTTGTGGTGTGTCTGGCACCCAACACACGGCGTAGCCAGCTAACTAGCATCACTGGCTTACTTTATGACGACGGACTGACATCGATCGAAGTGTGTTCTTGGCCTCTCTATGGATGTCGCGAGGTCCTTGGTTATGATATGATAATGCTCGAGCAAATACATGCAATCTTATCCTTGCTCGGCTATCCGTGTCCACGAATTTATTAAATTTGTTGACTCTGTACCTATCCATTGCAAGCCAGTTCTATACTGCCGCACGTACTGCCACGTTCGAGTTTCGACCAGCCTCGGTGAGAGAGAAATTGACATTTTTTTTTAGCACAGAGAAATTGACAAATTGGTTTGCCGGTCTGTGTGGGGGCCCCTCCGACGCCCCCTCCGGCCCCCCGTCTGTCTGTCCGTGGGGCGCGTATGGGCTGTGCAGCATCCCGCGCAGCCCGCCTGTGTTCTTTCTGTGGATCGGCACGCATGTTTATAATTTATAAAGGCCCGGTAGCCTTGTGGTCAGCGGCCCAACTCTGGCAACTAGTATCGGCCCAACTCGGCCTATCCTCTCCTTGACAAGCAGAGAGTAAGGAGACAAGCAGCTCGGGCCCGATCAGCAAAACTGACGGCGAAACTCCAGCAGGCCCGCCCGTGCGCGCGCCGCCACTAGGCTCCCGGTACCACAGGTTCGGTCGTTCGGAATCGGACGTGGGACAAAGCCCCACCCCGACAACCACCATTTTTCTTCCAGTTCTCACCGTGCCCGGTGCCCCGACGACCCCCACCGAGACTCCGAGAGACCGAGACGCGCTCACGGCGCGTTTTAACTTCCGCCCGGCCGTGCGACGGTGCGCGCGGGGGCGTTGTTGGAGCGCTGGCCGATCCCGGCGTGAGGTAAAAGCGCGCTAGGACTGTTTTTCTCGTTATTATCCGGAAGAAGGGAGCGCGTAGCAGCTGGTGTGTGTGCCGTGAATGGTCGACGTCAGGGGTGTGTTTTTCCTGTCGTCACCTGCAATCCATCGACCAGGTGTGGCTCGGCGGCTCCATCACTCCCGGCTGAAACGGCACTTGTGGGTTCCCACTTGTGTGCTAGAGCCTAGTTAACCCAAGCTTCCAATTTCCCAACAAACGCTATGGACCTGCGACTGCGACGGTGGCATTTTCCGGTGGCACGTCGCCGGTGCGCGGCAATCAGACCCCGCTGCTTTGCTGAACGCCGGGCGTTTCTTTGCTTGCTACAACTACGACGGCAACTTGTATATGTATTCAAAAGAACTCTGGAAAGCGCCAGTGGTGGTCCGGCGGCAAAGCGTGGCGCCTACTACCAACTCTGCGTGCCGGATAATCATCCGAGCTGATGAGAAAAACGGACTGTACGTACCGACAGTGCTAGCTGGCCGTTGATGATTGAGAGTGAGGCGTCGCCACTTGTATATAACCCGCCTGACAGCGCAGAAACGCATGGTGCAGGATTTTTAGACAACTTCCAACATATGCCGCTGACGGCGGGTTGAAATTTGAAAACCAACAAACTTTGGCGTTATAATTAACTATCAGAGTTAGAAGCCGATGGTTCCTGAGATCGAGTGCCATTGCGAAGATAACGCATTAACGCGGACTGAACAACGAAGACATGTCGGGAGAAGACCATCTGATCACATCTCGCGCTGGTGTTTGGAGTCTATTTGGATGCATGAGCGATGTCTAAACCAAATTCTGCAAATGCGAAGTTCTAACATGTACCGTATCAACGAGTCTCGTGAGGTTTTTTGGATTTCAGAGCACTGGAAACCATGAACCAACCTATATTAGTCATAATTTGGTTTTCCACTTCAGCCCCCGACCACAGACATGCTGCATCAGATCGCATTGCAGCGCTCCATGCAGAAAAGCACTCCAGTTCATTGGAAGAATCGATTAGTTACCAACCCAGCCTGGCACGTGCTCATCTAAAGGAAGGTCCCTGCTTTTCCACCCTGCTCCACCAACTCCATCATTAGCCTAGCTTGGCTTAGCTAGCCTAGCCCTCATCGCTTCATAAATCCAAAACCGAAAACTGGACGTGTGATGATGCAACTATCAGTCTGAAAACACATTTGGACCAACTAAACCCCGCGCTAATTGTCTGATTCGGTGGCTTAATCATTGACACACCTAACAAGAGTAAAGCACCGACAATCCTTTGCCGGGCATCACTTTTCTTTGCAGCAAGCAAAACAATGCGCACCTCCACGTGACTTGGATCTTATACCCGCAGTAAGTAGGAAACAAAACAAATAGTAGAACGTCTAAAAAGCAGTAATGCATTATGAACAGCCTCAAAACATAAATTCAATCACATACCAATCATCTTACAGACCGCCAAGAACAAGAACACAAAGAAGAAACTACCAGCAAGATCAAAGAAATTTAAACAGAGAACGAAGGGAGAAAGCAGGGGCAGGGAACACCACCAATGACAATCTCAGGCAAAGATCAATCAACTCCAGGCACGGAGCTGAGATGGTGGTGGACATGGCATTCTCATCTCAGCCTTACAACAGGTAGCCAAGAACGGCGGCGAGGCCAGCGACGCTCCAGCCGACGGCCCTGGCGTTGGCGGCGCC
Source organism: Echinochloa crus-galli (assembly GCA_900205405.1). Classification (NCBI taxonomy): domain Eukaryota; kingdom Viridiplantae; phylum Streptophyta; class Magnoliopsida; order Poales; family Poaceae; genus Echinochloa; species Echinochloa crus-galli. Next base: position 1,417,631 of record OAMR01000176.1, read on the forward strand.
CGTGGGCGCGGAGTCGTCGGCGCCGGCGGGCCCCGAGGCGGCGTCGGAGGAGCCGCCCTTCTTGGGCTTGCCCTCCGACGCGGTGGGCGCGGCGGCTGGCGCCTTGGCCCCGAAGAGCTCCAGGGGCAGGAGCACCTTGTCGACGGAGTAGACGGCGAGCGGCTTGGCGGAGCTGAGCGCGTTGTTGATGCGGACGTCGACGACGCCGGAGGAGACGTTGAAGAGGCTAGAGAGTGGTGGGGCTGGTTGATATAGGGGAGGTGAAGGCGGGGTGCGGGGGTGGGGGTAGAGCGGTCACGGCTGGAGCTGAGCTGGTGGTGGGGCGTCTGTACTGAGCTAGCGAGCGGTGGTTGCCCGGTGGTTACGACCGGCGGGGGCGAGCGGAATAAGGGAACATGCGTGCGCGCCGAGCCTACGAGAACGAGAGGCCCCGCCGCGCGGCGAGCTCTGCGCGGTTGATGATGCGACGGCGACGCGTGAACGGCGGCGGCACACGCCAACGCCGCACGGGAGAAGGGTTTTGCTGGGAGGTCGTCGTAATAATAACTGACGCTAAATGAGATGCGAGGACAGGGGGCGCATGGATAGATGGGGTTGGGAAAGTTATGGGCGTGTCCTGTGTCTCCGGTGTGCCGCGACCGAGAGGTGTGCTGTGTGCACTACACGCATGTGGCTCAGTGGCCGCAGTACGGTTGCGCACGCGCAGAGGCATCGAGGCCTTAGTTCCCAAATTTGAGGGTGCAAATTTGGGTGTACGATGTCACTTTATAAACATTGCACCAATGTAACATTTCATTTGTATGTGCGAAAAATTATCTAAAAATTAATTAATTAGGTTTAAAATGTCCATTTCACGGAGTACAACAAAACTGTGCAATTAGTTTTTGATTTCTTCTACATTTAGTACTCTATGCGCATGTTATGATATTTTGATGTAACGGAGAATCGTACTCTATGCGCATGTTATGATATTTTGATGTAACGGGGAATCTTTTTTTATAGTGAATTTGATAGTTGCTTTTTTTAAGCCCTAAAGGTGGATGAAAAGCCCGAGGGGCTCTCGATCTGTTGACTTTCTGCGTGCCAGGGATGGTAACGGTCAGGAAGACTTTTTTAAGCAATTGTTTTTTTGTTAAAGAATCAGATAAAGGTACTCTGCTCGATACGCGAGGAAAAATAAATACTTTTGGCTGTGTTTAGTTCCCATCAAATCACCAAATTTCTCAAAATTCTCTTTCCAAACTTCACTATCCACCTATCATATCAAATCTCTCTTATCGTGCATGAAACAGTAAACGTGGGTAAATAAAAAAACTAATTACATGGTTTTGATGTACACGACGAGACGAATCTTCTTAGGTCATGATAGGACAATGTTTACCATAAACAAATGAAAAGTGAACAGTACGCTACAATATCGGATGCGATATTTTCACCAAACTTTTCCTTCCTCGTTTTAGAACTAGACACATCCTTTGGAGAGGGACTCTCGTTTGTCTTCCATCATGCCATTTCTCTTTTGTAATTCGGATACGCTTCGCTCCAGTTCGGCCCTCAGTTCGCTTCAACTTTTCAAAATTCTCTCTCCAAACTTCACTATTCACCTGTCACATCAAATCCCTCTCCTCATGCATGGAGTACTAAACGTGGGTAAATAAAAAAACTAGTTACATGGTTTTGATGTACACGACGAGACGAATCTTCTTAGGTTTTTTTTGCATAGTAAATTTGGGAGTAGAAATTCTGGATCTAAACAGGGCCTGGATGGGCAAAAAGACTAGAATCCATCCAAACAACTGCCAAAGAAACCGGTTAAGGCCCTGTTTCCCTTCAACTTCTAAAAATTCTCTCTCCAAACTTCACTATTCACCTATCACATCAACTCTCTCTCCTCATGCATGGAGTACTAGACGTGGGTAAATAAAAAAACTAGTTACATGGTTTTGATGTACACGACGAGACGAATCTTTTAAGCCTAGTTAGGTCATACTATGACAATGTTTACCACAAACAAACGAAAAGTGCTATAGTGTTTGATGTGACTTTTTCACTTCACTTTTCACTTTTTTTCAGGAACTAAACACCCCCTTCGTATCAGAGGCAGAAAGACTCGCACGATGTGATCCCGGATTTCTGACGCTGACGGGCGTAGACGCTGGACATGCAGCTGTCAGTGGTGTTTGGATGTTAGAATTGAGAGGTTGAATTTGGGAGTAAGATGTCACTTCGTAATCATTGCGCTACTGTAGCATTTCATTTGTATGTGCAAAAAATTATCCAAAAATTGATTATTTAGGCTCAAAATGTTCGTCTCGCAGAGTACAATAAAACTGTGCAATCAGTTTTTTATTTCATCTATATTTAATACTCCATGTATGTTATGACATTTTGATATGATAAAGAATCTTCTTTTTCATAGTGTATTTAGGAGTAACTTTTTAGAACTAAACAGGCCCGAAGAAGACTTGCTCTCCACGAACACCAATCGCCGCCGCCGGCTCGCCCGCCGGACATGTCTGCCTGTTCGTTGCAGCACCCAGCACACAGTTCGTACGAAACCGTTGCTGGTGCGCGCGATCGCGTCGGTCGAAGCTGACCCCGGATAGTGTACAGCGCGAGCATGATCGCAGGCACGCACAGCCGCGTAACACAACTGGCCGATTGATAAACAAGCTCGCACGCTATACACGAAACATGATTGGCGGAACAGCTAATGTACGGAGGTCGTTGGTATTGTTTTTTTGCTGCTCCAGCTGCGAGTTAGCATTTTTTTTTAATCATATGATACAGCGATGGAGAAAGCGTTCGGTGCCGACGGTGCAAAACCGCGAGCTAGCACCGTGGTCAAATTAATGTGTGCTGTGTATATAAATGGAGATCAGGAGATGGCGTTGAGCAAAGGTCAGGCATGGGGTTTTAACGGACGAATGATTAAACGTCTAGGCGGTGCCATTGGTACTAGTTTAGTGCGGTTACAACGTAACGATCAACCAACTGCGAGACGCACACGATTTTGACTCTGTTGCGGCGTCTAAGATGCATCGATCTGTTCGCCACTGATCCGATCGGTCAGGTTGACAGGATCCCGGCACCAGAAGGAGGCGGTAGTTGATCAGATAGCGATCGATCAATATGTGCCTCGCCTCGCCTTTGCCGATCGATCAATGGATCCGGGCATGCAAAACAAAGCCGGCGGCAGCATCACATGCACTGAATCACTGATGTATGTCACTCCGAATTTGCAAGTTCGTTAGGGCCTTTTGGGCCCCGGTCCGGGGTGTCAAGCTGATCATATGGCTGGGACTGGGACACTGCTGCCCTCTGTTTCTGAATTCTCGCACGAAGTAGAGAGAAGCCGGTTGGCTCGTCATCGATCTCCACGAGCTGGAGCCCGGTCGCTGCGTTGGAAGCAATCATGGACACACGCGCCGGCGCCCGCGATCGAGCCCACCGACTGCACCAACCAGGAGAACATGAACAATGATGCCGACGTGCATGTCGGCATGCTGTGTCCAGGCTTTTGCTGCTAGCGCCCATGCTCTCTTCTTCGGCTCTGCCAAAGGGGAAGGTCAAATGCATGGAAGATAACCGATGCCGGCCTGCGCGAGCTTTGAGGCCGTGCGTTGTTTCTTGTTTGTCATGGGACTACGAAGTTTTGTTGGATATGTATGCCAGGGACTAAGAAGAAGCGGGTGTTAACTTTTTTTTCTCGAATACGCAGGAGAGCTGCGTATCATTGCATTAAGAAGAGAAAAGTTTACAAACACGCAAACGCGCACAAACAACAAAGGGGACTACTCGCAAAATATACTCCCTAACTTCTTTGCTCCGGCCTCAATCCACAGCGTGATCTCGCTTTGGATGCGCCCTACAACCACAGAGCAAGCTACCGCACTCCTATCAAATAGACGGGCGTTTCTCTCCTTCCATAGGTGCCAACCGACGGCCATGAAGAGGCTGCTCACTCCTTTACGTCTTTCCGGTGATTGAATGGACAGCAAATGCTCCCACCATTCTTGGATGGAGACCTCACCAGCCGGGAACGTGCAAGTGCAGTTAGCCCATGCAAGCACTCGCCATCAGACCTCCCTTGCGACCGGACATGAGACGAGCAGATGGTTTGCCGTCTCGCTGTCTTGATCACACATGAGACAGACATCATGGGCGTCTAGCCCTCGGCGTCGCCGGCGATCGGCCGTCCAAATGCGTCCCCTGGAGGCCAACCAGAAGAACAGTTTTACACGTAGCGGCGCCCACGATTTCCAAATCCGGTCGGCACCAAAGAAGCCGATCCTTCCCAGGTGCAGCGCCTGATATGCAGATTGCACCGAGAAGTGACCATTCGCAGTCCAACGCCAGCGTACTGCATCCTCCAATCCAGGGACAAGCTGTACCTGGAGGAGCCTATTCCAGAGATGGAGATACTTGATCACTGCCGCCACAGAGAGACCTCCCGTGATGTCCCGGACCCATCGATGCTGCAAGAGGCCTTGAGCCACTGTCCTGGTCTTCTTGACCCGTGTTCCAACCAAGGTGGATAATGTTGGTGCCAAATCACAAATAGATTGGCCGTCTACCCAGTTATCAGTCCAGAAGAAGGTTTGCCCTCCATTTCCTACTGCAATGGTGATGGAGGCGTCGAAGAGAGCGACCGCTTCCGGGCTGACCTTGATCTGGAGTGCCGACCACGCTCTTTCCGGGTCCGTACGTTGTAACTAGAGCCACCTCGTGCTGAGAGCAACCCCAGTCAGTTTGAAGTTGGAGACGCCAAGTCCTCCATAAGCTGGCGGCAAGCAGACATTTTCCCACGCACCAGACATTTTCCGCGCACTGAGGCATCCTGGCCGGCCCAAAAGAAGTGGCGTCGAATGCTGTCGATGGCCTCCAAAACCCACATCGGCAATTGATCAGCCATGATGTAATAGACGGGCATTGCAGAGAGCACAGACTTCGTTAGGATCAGCCGGCCACTCTTCTGCAGTAGCGGTCCCTTCCATCGTGGCAGTTAGCTGCTACCTTCTCCACCAAAGGCCGCAGGCATGCTCTCGGCAAAGCTGTTGTAGATAGAGGCACCCCCAAGTATGTGATTGGGAATTGGGTTACTTGGCAGGGCAAGACAGCCTGAATGTCTTGGATAGCTTCATCAGCCCCATAGATTGGCGTGATGGAACACTTGGCAAGATTGGTTAGGAGACCGGAAGCTTCACCAAAAATCGACAGAATACGGGCAATTGCCTGCGCTTCCTGAACCGAGGGTGAGGCAAAGAGGATGACATCGTCAGCATACATACTACATTGGTACTTGATTGCCGGGTGTCCAATTAGTTGCAGCAGTCCTTCCTCTCGCGCCATGCCAAGGATCCTGTTGAGCACGTCCATCACGATGATGAACAACATGGGCGATAGTGGATCACCCTGGCATAGCCCCCTCCTGTGCCAGATCTTCTTGCCTGGCTGTCCGTTGAGCATTCCTCTGGTGGAGCTAGTGTATAGCAGAAGGGCCATCCAATCTCGCCATCTATTGCCAAAACCCCAGGCTTGTAGCAGCTCCAACAAAAACGGCCAGGAGACGGTGTCGAAGGCTTTGGAGATATCGAGTTTGAGCAATACCTTCGGGATCTTCCTTTTCCGGAGCAGCTTAGCCGAGCACTGCACGTGTTAGGTTGATCTCCCGGTCCACACGGCCCAAAGGCCGTGGGCCTTGATCCGCGCCCTGATCGGGGGCGCCCAACCCAACCATTGGTTGGTGGGCCCCTGTCACCCTGCGCTATAAAGAGAGGTGGGGGCCGCCGGCTCGAAGTACGAGGTTCACCTGAGCCGCCACGACCCACCGACACACCTATCCGATCTAGGGTTAGTGCGCAGTTCGTGACGGGAAGCCCCGCCGCCACGACGTCCTCCGACGCCGTTCCAGGCCAAAGCCGGTGGCGACCGGAGGGACGCCGCGACCTACGACCTACACTGCGCATCGCTGCCTTGCGCAGTTCGTCATCAACAGAACGTGACATGTCTTCCTCCATTGGAGGCGATGGTATGGATCTACTCGTTCCTTGTTCATCGTATTCGTTCTTCGTTCATCATGTTCCCCGCACCGCGGGAAACGAAAACAGAAACCCTAAATCGAGCACACTACCTCAGATCCACCACTCGAAGTGGCAAAGAACAGAGCACCACCGCGGATCCCATCGACGGCGGCGCGCGCACCAGTAGGTGCACGCGCGCGTCGGCGATGGGACTCGCAGCGGCGCCAAGAATCTTCTTCTTCTTCAACAGAACCTAACTACTCTTCGGCCATGAGGGCCATGGAGAACGAAGGAGACAGAGAAAGACCGCCGACCATGGGGCCGACGGCGACAGAGAGCGGCGTGGAGGCGAGAGGCCACCGGCCGTGAGCACGGAGGCGAAGCGCCACCGGCTCAGCTGCTGCGAGAGAGAGAAGAGAGAAGAGAGCGGCGCGGAGGCGAAGAGCCACCGGCCTGAGCTGCTGCGCGAGAGAGAGCAAAATGAGCTAGGGTTTCGGGCTCCGCTCGGCCGGAAGGCTTTTTATACCGCCGATCTCCTCGCTCAGCCGTCGGATCTGATGAACGGCCGAGATCCACGCGGGCGGGGGCGCGGCTGCGGCGCTGGGCCGAATTGGCGGCCCAGGCCCAGGTTGCGGCCTGCTGGCAATGGCCAGCGGCCGGGAGGGCCGAAAGAGCGGCTGGGCCGCACTGTTTTTCTCTATTCCTGTTTTCTGATGCAAATATGTACGTGTTGTTGAATGCTTCTAGTGTGGCACTCGCATGGGGAGCGGAGGCAGCTGGGAGTGGATCGAGGCACACACTTTTCTTTTCTTCTTTTGTTGAACTGGCGGAGGCTTCTCTTTTTCTAATCTCTCTGTAATCTAAATTTCTATGTTGAATCTACGTTGAATCTTGAATGTTGTAATTGTTGGATCTTAAATGTTGTGATGTAAATTAAGATATTTCTACTCTTAATTTCTTTCTTTCTCCTCTTATTTATCTACTCTCACCTTCTTCTTTTTTCTGTTCTTGAAGAATAAGAACAAAAATTTTGTTCTTGTTCTTGAAGGACGGAGAGAAGACGACGGTGAGCTAGAAAAGAGAGGAGAGGGAAAGAGACGAGAGTAGAAAAAATATTTATTTTTTTGCGCGTAAAAATTTTTAGCACCGGGTTGTGTCTGGACCCGGTGCTAAAGGCCCTGCTACCGGCGCTGCGGGGCAGGCCCTTTAGCACCGGGTCGTGGCTGCACCCGGTGCTAAAGGGCCCCTTTAGCACCGGTTATTCAACCCGGTGCTAAAGGGGTACCCCTTTAGCCTCGGATTAGTTGCACCGGGTGGGAAACCCGGTGCTAAAGGGCTTTCCCGGTTCCACAGAGCCTGCACCTCTCCAACAAGCCACAGGCGGGACCGGTTCCACAGAGCATGCACCTCTCCAAGATGCGGCCCTTATTAGCCCTCCACAGCAATATCAAAGCAGTCACGCTTCCACACAGGCCGCCGAAGCGGTCCGTTACACCGTGGATGAAATAACTCAACGGACCGCGTGCGAGCTTGTCGTCAGGCAGAAGAACTTAGCTGTGGTGGTACGTATGCGACCTTAGTTCATACTGCATACATTTCACCGTAAATACCATTCATTTACTAACTTTCTTTGTGACTACTAACTTATCAGGTCGCATACGGTATGACCAAACGTGTGGAAGAAGGGCAAAAATGGCACTGCAATGACATTCCACATGGTTACGTACCTGTTGAGGTGGAGCAAGTCGTCACCAGCTGGGAAGACTTGGAACTTGACATCCCCGGAGGTGACGGAGAAACAAAACTCGGTCAGTGTTCTCACTGCATCATTCTATGGAGCAAGGCAGACATCGTTATACCCGATACACCTGCGGCTACCAACAAGCCCCCGTCACCTCCAAGAGATCCACATCATGACGATTCTCCGGGAGCTCCTGATGCAAGCCCGTCTCCTCCGCCAAAGAGGTCTCCGTCTCCTCCGCCGAAGAGGTCTCCGTCTCCTCCGCCGAAGAGGTCTCCGTCTCCTCCGCCGAAGAGGTCTCCGTCTCCTCCGCCGAAGAGGTCTCCGTCTCCTCCGCCGAAGAGGTCTCCGTCTCCTCCGCCGAAGAGGTCTCCGTCTCCTCCGCCGAAGAGGTCTCCGTCTCCTCCGCCGAAGAGGTCTCCGTCTCCTCCGCCGAAGAGGTCTCCGTCTCCTCCGCCGAAGAGGTCTCCGTCTCCTCCGCCGAAGAGGTCTCCGTCTCCTCCGCCGAAGAGGTCTCCGTCTCCTCCGCCGAAGAGGTCTCCGTCTCCTCCGCCGAAGAGGTCTCCGTCTCCTCCGCCGAAGAGGTCTCCGTCTCCTCCGCCGAAGAGGTCTCCGTCTCCTCCGCCGAAGAGGTCTCCGTCTCCTCCGCCGAAGAGGTCTCCGTCTCCTCCGCCGAAGAGGTCTCCGTCTCCTCCGCCGAAGAGGGGACGCCGCACTAAAGCCTCTGCCCCCACTCCACCAGCGAAGAAGGCGCGAAAAACTAGAGAGAAGCCCGCACCAGAGAAAAGAGCGGGCGAGAAGACTCTAGAGGAGCTCGAAGCCTCGGTAAAAGCAGACACAAAGAGGCAAATGGCCGAGTGGAGGAGAAAACCTGAGCCGGAGCCGAAGCTTGATCCCACCATCGTGAAGTCATTCCTCGGTAATTTGAGCAAGGGTCAACAGAAGGAAGTAATAGTAACAGACTATGACCGCTCATTACTGAAATCTCGCCGGAAACGGAAGGCTGCGGATAAGGAGGCGGGCCCATCCAAAAAGGTTCCTCAGCTCGGCCAGCAACCTCAGCGTCCCTTGGGTCCATTGCCATCTCTGGACGAGCTTAACATTCAACGAGTAATGGCCGAGACTGGACTAACCAGAGCGCAAGTCCTGGGGGAAGAAGAGGTGCCTGTAAACACAACGCTGAAGTGGCCGTTTAAGCTTGGCGAGCCTATGGTCCCTCCTGAAATGGAGAGCAACCTACAGACGAAGATGCGCCGATTCCATGACTGGTATTTGGAAGAATCAAGAAGGAATAAACGGCGCATGATAAAAGTAGGCGTGAAGGACCAAGACTTCTACAATGGTGACGCGGATTTTGTCTGGCTCAGGTTTAATGATATATATGAGCTGTACCACCGCGACGCCATGGACGTGGATTTGATCACATGTTGGACACTGTAAGTACTTTGTTGTTGCTTATAATTCACAGTTTGAAAACATTAATTCCAATCTATGCTGACGCGGGCTTTATTTATTGCTTAACATATGCAGAATGGAGATTCAAAAATGTCGCAGATCCGGGATATATGACGTTGGTTTCGTGGATCCTCGAAGGATAAGTGAAGAAATGATATTGATGAATCCTGAGGAAACATATGGAAACCTATACAAATATATTAAGAAACAAAATTACTGCGACTCCATACTAATCCCGTACAACATCGAGTGAGTACATACACAGGCTTCTTCTTCTTATACTGTCTGTGTACTATTTCATTTCTGATTATAATGTATACATGTGCACAGATTCCACTGGTTCTTAATAATATTGTGTCCTGACCGGGGTGTCGTGAACGTCTTTGATTCGTTGCACACTCCAAAAGAAAAACTACAGAACATCATGGACATGATGACAAGGTGATGTATATTTTCCCCTACTTAATTCACCCCTTACACTCGCAATGACTTAACTCAATTTTTTTGTTCGCAGGGCCTGGATTCAATTCCGTCAAGAACACCCGGGAATTCAACATGAAACACTAAAATGGAACATTGGCTTTCCGGTAAGCAAGTAATTTGTACATGTAGGCCTCGGCTAATATATTATATGAATTTTACTTAATTTCTTTTGGTCGACAGTGTGCCAAACAGGGGCCGGGAAATAATTTATGTGCATACTATGTTTGCGATTTCATGTGGAATTGGGGACATAAAAAGCTTACACAACACGATATTATGGTACGTAATAATAAACAACATTTCCATTATTATTAAGTGCACAATTATTGTCTCCAACTCGGCGGATTAAATATCTTTCAATTATTTGTAAATTATAGATGTTCAGGCTGAAGGAAGAGTCCCTGGAGCTAGAAAGAATTGACGCAATTGCAGAACAGCTCGTCGGATGGATCTGGGACGAGGTCGTCAATCCCCGAGGAGAATTCCACTCGCCAGTACTGGAGGACGTGCCGGACAGTGCAACAAGATAGTCGTCAATCTTAATTAAGTAGAAAATACAGTTTAAATATATATAACTCGAGTTGACATGCATGAATATCTACTTTTGTAATATATATGTCTTCTATTTTGATGAAATGTCAGCTAGTATGAATATAGAGTCGGCCGAATACGCATTAGAATACACGTATTAGAATATATACGTATATAGACGTGCACGCATGGCTACTGAAAAAAGCAAAAAAAAAAAAAAAAATCCGGGGTCTTTAGCCCCGGTTTCAGGCAGCAACCGGTGCTAAAGGGCCCCTTTAGCACCGGTTATTCGACCCGGTGCTAAAGGGGTACCCCTTTAGCCTCGGATTAGTTGCACCGGGTGGGAAACCCGGTGCTAAAGGGCTTTCCCACCCGGTGCAGATGTCGATCATTCCGGTAGTGTAAACAAGGGCTTCGTCGCTGTTCTAGACCTGCGCTGCAGTCCTGTGTCACTCCTGTCCAGCAGTTACATGTTACTGTAGCTGTAGTCACGTACGGCCGAGTTTGCGCCCTAATATGGACAGACTATGTCAATTGTCGGAATAAAGGCAAAGTAGAATTGCTCTTCCTGTGTTCATTCTAAGCTGAAATGACTTGACGACATGTAAATACATGGCGTAGCAGCGATTCGTTGGGCCATTTGGCTTTGTCGAAATGACGTGGTGTTCCAAAGAGCAAAACCTAACTCGTGCTTGCGGGTCATCTTTAGAGCGGCGTACCGGATCTGGAGCACGTGGGCTCTGCGATTCAGGTTGTAAGCTGTCAAACATTTGATTGCTGAGACCGGGTTTATCTTTTTTCTAAAAAAATACATGGTACACACGTAGGTAATCTCGATCGACTATAGGGTCCGACAGACGTACTCCGTCACAGCTCGAAACGACACACCACCACCGCAGCAGAGCCCCGCTAGCTGCACTACGCACGCACCACCGACCGCAGGCAGCTCGACAAACCGACAGGCGACCGTATATACCTAACCGATCGACCCACCACACCATGCGCAGTACGTCGTCTTCGTCGTGATCGATGGGTCCAGTCGTCGTGTCCACGTCTGGTGTGTGTATGCATGGTACACCACACCCTGCTGCCTGCCGCGCGAGGGAATTGAGTTAGCTAAAGCGCGACGCGTCGCTGTTCCGAGACGGACGCCTCCATCCACGTACAGCAGCCTCACCCAGGCGTTTCGTCGCCGGGCGTGGCGTGAGGCCAGCCGGGCTCGTGGCTGGGGGTCACTGCGCGCGGGTGCACACACCACCCGACCGCGCCGCGCTCCAGCAGAACGAAGAGAGCTAGCGCGGACAAGAAACACCAACTAAGCAGTGGCACCTGCCCCCATGGCTCTAGCTATCCTCCCTGATGATATTGCATGTGCCGCTGCCCCGCTCACCGGATCCTCAGCTTTCTAGCTCCCTTGTTTTTGGGGCTCATGCATGCATGCTCTCATCGGTTTCTACGCCGCAAAGGCGCCGCATCAGTGTGCTCTTTTTCCCTACCATTTCCTTCTGCTGTAAACTTTCCCCAACCATCACACAAATGGACCGGACCCGCGGCGGTACTACTGCAAAGTTCACACGTCCACAAGCAATACAAGTACGCGCGCAGGGAATGCATTAGTTCAAACAAAAAAAAAAAGCTGCGGCGTCACCATCTCGCATCAAAAATAAATTCTCAGTATCAAGCAGTACATCTCACCTAATCCAGTCTCTTCCTCCTGTCTGGTCCGGCAGTAAAGTTCTTATAACCCACTAATTCTTTTTGACCCGACAGACGACCGAGGTCTGAAGATTTTATGATATCGGCTGCCGGTGTTAGGTGACTATCGTCGATGATCGTCATGTGCTTGGACTGGGATCAATTCGTCGAGTCAGGTTTGTTTCATTCCCTTGCATCTACCTGTGAAGATGCCTTCAGCACAAAAAAAATACTCAACGCTGTGTCAGCATCTTTGTGCTATAAATTACCCTCTCTGTTCCGCAACCTTTGTCCATAGCCTTTTGTTATATATTGCAATATTTTCACTTACTCTCCCTAATTAAATGTACACTATTCAATTGAACAAGGTATAGTCATCTCACATGTACTTTTATTTAGAAATGGTACTTTTTTAGAATCTTAGACAACAACATAGATATTTATGTACATATAAGTGCACTCATCTATATAACTATACGCACACAAATCTACATTTACGAGTATATTCCAAGAACTGATCAGATGATTTTGAGATTCACAATATATGATCGTGAGCCGTCAGACCCACCGACACACCTATCCGATCTAGGGTTAGTGCGCAGTTCGTGACGGGAAGCCCCGCCGCCACGACGTTCTCCGACGCCGTTCCAGGCCAAAGCCGGTGGCGACCGGAGGGACGCCGCGACCTACGACCTACACTGCGCATCGCTGCCTTGCGCAGTTCGTCATCAACAGAACGTGACATGTCTTCCTCCATTGGAGGCGATGGTATGGATCTACTCGTTCTTCGTTCATCCTGTTCTTGTTATGGTTCTATTATTGTTCTTCAAGTTTTACTGTCAAGATTCAAGTTATTCCCTTCTAGATCTGTGGCTAGTGATCCGTTTATTCTAACAGCACGTACTTGAAATTGTCCAGGATAGACCGTCCCTTGATGAAGGCACTCTGGTTGCGAAGGACCAGATCATTGAGCCGCGGCGCCAGGCGGTTAGCGAGCAGCTTCGACACCAACTTGGGGAAGCTATGAATGAGACTGATGGGCCGGTAGTCCTGTGGCCCTGATGCATCCGGCTTTTTGGGAATGAGGGTAAGCAACGCCGTGTTCAAGCAGCGGAATTGCCGGCGATCTGCAGCGTAGAAGGCGTTGATTTCCGTCATGATATCCTGTCGGATGATTGCCCAAGCAGTTTTGTAGAACGCCCCGGTCAATCCATCCGGCCCCGACGCCTTGTCCGCCGGCAGTTCCCGGATGACACCCCATACCTCTTCCTCGGTGAACGGGAGCTCCAGTGCATTCAGGTCAAGCGGCGCGATGCCAATGTCCTCAAAATCAATGGTGGACGCCCTGCTGAGTTCCCGCCCCAGGAGTCTGTCATAGTACTCATACAACACCTCTGCCATGCCCTCCGGTGTATGCGCCGTGACATTATCAATCTCTAAGCTGCGGATGTGATTCTTCCTCCAGCGGTAGCTGGCCTGCATATGAAAGAACCTCGTGTTCGCATCACCCTCCCGCAGGTATGTGACGCGAGAACGTTGCTGGGCGATCGTGCGCTCAAGGGACGCTAGCCCAAGACATAGTCCTTTTAGCTGTCTCCTGAAATCCAGCTCTTCCTCTTACAACAGTCGGTGTTCCTGTGCCTGATCAAAGCAAAGGATCACTTCCTTGGCCAGCAACAGTTGCATTTTGACGTTCCCAACTGTCTTGTCCGCCCAACTCTGAAGCTCTTTGCAGACGCTGCGAATTAGGGTGTCTAACCGCCGAAAGGGATCCGTAACATCCGGGGGACATATCCACCCAAGCGGGTGTTAACTTGGAGTTATTCGACATGGTTGGAAACTTGGAGTACGTATCGTGTACAGTAGCAGCCAACAGGTCAATGTCAGCAGGAGCGCACAAAGATTCGAAATAATTTGTTGCCTACTGTAGAACTGTACAGATCAGCAGAGCCGCAGAAAGAGGGGGAAAGTACATAATGCAGAAAATTCCTGAGTTTTTTTTGAGAAACAGAAATTCCGGAGTTGGGTTGCATACTTGCATGCGGCGGGGAACAGCCCAATTCACAACTTGGGCTAGAGCAGTCCGTCGACATATCATGGGCCTCTCAATCGGCCCATTTTCTGAAAAGAGTCGGGCCAGACAGCTACGACTCTCGTATTTTAAATGAGGAATCAAATTGCTCCTCCTCTTCACGGAAACTTGGTAAACACGAGGAGTGCAAGCAGTTACATCCCCCGCATATGAAATAACTCTAGACTACTGTAGTGACATGTAATCCATCCACCCTAATTCGATCGCCACCTGCCCTTGCACAAACATCAGCTCTAAATTTATGATCCATTACTCCTCAAAACAGACACGACCTGGCAATTATTTTTATGTATCGAATCAGCATGGTGTTATTTCACTAGCAAACCACGTTTGAATTCAATGCACGTAGGTTTAGACTACCAAAGATTGCATTGCATGATTCTGTCGACAGTGATAATGAAGCCTATGAGGGGGCTTTGCCTTCAGAGGAGCCCAACTATGATATGTGGGATGGATTTGGTGATGACCCAGGATGGCTTGGAAGGTTGTTGGGTCCAATTCACGATCGCTTTGGCATTGCACGTGTCTGGGTTCATCAGAACTGTGCTGTTTGGAGTCCCGAGGTCTGTACCTGCAGTATATACTAAAAATTCTCATGCGTAATTTGAATATTGACATGAATCTCGTGGATTTTAGAACAAAATGGATTCCTCTGAAGATGTAGGATGGAGATGATGATGTGTCCCCGTGTCCTATTAAACGTTAGGTGGGCGAGGGACTCATACCTGTATTCGATTACGCAGCACCGAGTGCGTAGCTGAAAAAAAAACAAATAGACACGATACGCGTATGTGCGCAACCCAACACCCCATATGGCGTAACGCAGACACCATGCGCTTTGCCACCTTTCGTTTCGTCAGGTGCGTAGCGATGGATATTACGCGGGAAGTTGCCTTATTTTTGTACGCGAGACCGTAGCACCCAGACAAGCATTCAGAAAATTTGAAATTGTCGCTCCTAGAGTGAAGTCGCACTGTCGCAGTGCCCAGCTCACACCCGGAAAGAGACTGGATCATCGTCTGTCCTGCCATATTAACCCCACTGCCACGCGGGCCCAAAAATAGGAGGCCCCACTTGTCGGCGACGGTACCTCGTTACTGACAGTGGCTCCCGTCCTCCCAAAGGCCCACAAACCCTCCCCTCCGGCACCACCCTTCTCCTCCGTTTGGGAAGGAAACGCGACTCCAGCCCGAGCGCCGAACCAGACCGGACGTCCAGACCCACCCAAAACCCCCGCCGGGTCGCCGCCGTCTTGGCCAGAGCCGCGTGATGCCTCCGTCCAAGCCCAAGCGGCGGCGCGGCGGCGGCGGCGGCGGCTCCGCGCGCGGCCGGAAGAAGCAGAAGCGCCTCGACGCGATCCACGACGTCGCGCCGCCGCCGCCTCCCCCGGCGCCCATGGGCGGCGGCGGCGGCGACGACGACGATTCCGATGCTGAGGGCATCCGCCGTAGCTCGCGGGTGCGCCGCGCGCCGGTCGTCCTCGACACATCGCCGCTCCCTTCGCCCCGCCGCAAGAGGCCTCGCCGCGGCGGCGGGACGGGCGCGAGCGGGAGCTCGCGGAGGGGGCGCCGGGGCAGGGCGCGGGAGGAGGCGGATGCCAAGGGGATGGAGGAGGGGGATGACGACGACGACGACGACGACGACGAGGGGAGTGTGGTGTGGCGCTCGCGGCTGCGGGATAGGGTTAAGGGGAAGGCCAAGCTGAAGGGGCGAGCAAGGAGCCTGTGGTTCGAATATGAAGAGTACGGGGAGGGTGAGGATGAGGAGGAGGAAGAGGCGGAGGAGGAAGAAGAGGAAGAGGAAGAGGAAGAGGAAGAGGAAGAGGAAGAAGAAGAGGCCAGGACGGTGGTGGTGGACGTTCGCGAGAGGGCTGAGGACGAGGAGGCGAGTGAGGAGAGTGGAGGTTTGCTGTCGCAGGGGAGGGAACTGACGGATAGAGAGATCAATTTAACAATCGATCTGAATGTAGACACGCAGGAGGCCATGGAGGGTGTCAATGTAGTAGATGGGGAAGAGGGAGAAAAAGGAGAGAGGGCGGGGGAGGAAGTGGTGGCAGCAGAGCAGCAGCAGCAGCAGGATGAAGTACCAACAGTAGCTACTAGAAATAATCCAGAAGAAGGCAAGGGAATGGAAATGGTGATAGAGGAGGGTTTGCAGCTTGAGGATAAAACTGAAGAGTTGGAGTTTCCTGTATTGGGAGGAAATGGTAGCGATGAATTACCTCGTGATGAGAGCAATGAGGACGTTAGGGCCAGCAATTCAGGTGGAATTGAGGACATGCAAAGTGAACAGATTGCAGAAGAGAGCAACCTTCCTGCTGAGCACCAAATGGAAGGTTTCCCGGCTGGCCCTGCTGAGCAAGAGGAAGAAGTCCAGCAGGATGAACAAACGGGTCATATCCCAGATGTGGTGTTGGCTGAGGATGGTCCAAAGGAGAGGGTGCGGAAATCCCCCATTTCAGATGAAAAACGGGGAGCTAAGGTGGTTAAAGAAGGGAGGAGGTGTGGGCTCTGTGGTGGAGGGACTGATGGGAGACTACCAAAGATTGCATTGCATGATTCTGTCGACAGTGATAATGAAGCCTATGAGGGGGCTTTGCCTTCAGAGGAGCCCAACTATGATATGTGGGATGGATTTGGTGATGACCCAGGATGGCTTGGAAGGTTGTTGGGTCCAATTCACGATCGCTTTGGCATTGCACGTGTCTGGGTTCATCAGAACTGTGCTGTTTGGAGTCCCGAGGTCTGTACCTGCAGTATATACTAAAAATTCTCATGCGTAATTTGAATATTTACGCAATCTTGCTTGGTATTCTTGTAGTTTGGTACTGTTTTACACATGCTGCAATTCTTTTCTCAACGCTCTCATTTGTCATGGTTTAAATTTCTCAAAAATTAAGCTGCACTTTATGTTATAGGTTAACATTGCTTGCTCTAGATTACTGCTGATTGAATTCAAACAGAATGCCTTGGGAGATGAATAAGTTAAATACTTTCTATATTCCATGCTAGTGATACAGATGCAGGGTACTTGGGGTTTGAGAATCCACTCTTTTCTTCCAAATTTCAGGTTTACTTTGCTGGTTTGGGGTGTCTAAGAAATGTAAGAGCTGCGCTTTGCCGTGGAAGGCTTCTGAAATGCAGCCAATGCAGCAGACCTGGTGCGACTATTGGTTGTCGCGTTGATCGTTGCCCGAAAACCTACCATTTGGTAATTGAGTGGTTCTCGAAACATATCCCTCCGTTCAGAAGTACAACACAAATTTTGATTTGGAAAAGTCAAACTTTGTAATTTTTGACCAACAATTGGTCGTATCGTATGCTTAATGTATAAAATATATACAATTAGATTCATATATTTGAAAATGCTTTCACACTATATTGATCTTTGTAGCTATAAGTGATACCAACAATTGGTCGTAAGAAAACAATGGCCGAGGTGATGGGATCTATCATTAAAGACTGAGTCAAAATAAAATAGGCCTTGTATTCTTGAATGGAGGGAGTACTTTAGGATTCTGAATTTGACAACGTGGTCTGTTTCTGTTCTGTGGAATCAAGTTAGTTAAGTTAGTTTGTACCGATAGAGTAAACTATTTCTGTCATTGCCATAAAGAAAGTTTACCAATATGTGAACTTATGCAAAAGCAATAAAATGAACTGTGCCATTTAAGAATCTGCAATGGAAAATCCAGGGGCTATTTGGCTTCTCATATGAGCGTTACCAAAATGGGGGCAAAATAATATGTTTGGATTGCAACCATACCAAAGCTTCCAAACTGTGGGTGTCCTGCCCGTTACATGACATTTTGCAATCAGCTGAGAAAGGAGTTGAGCATGGGCGAGTTCCTTTACCATCAGTTCTTGTGGAGGAAAGAGATTGGTTAGCTGCTCTTGCAGCTGCCCCTCCACCCTGTTCACAAAGAGAAGCAGGGATTGCTGCAAATGATCTAGTTTCCTCACCTCTAGATTCCTGTCTTATACCGAGTCTTCTTAAACCATTGGTGCACCTGCTTATTTCTCTGTATTTGGATGAGCGTGTATGGTTACCCTTGTCCCTTCTTAAGGCATCTGGCTCTATTAAGGAAGTTGTGTTCTCATCCATGGAAAAGAATAGTGTACCCCGTTCTTTCTGGTCAGGTTATCTTAATTCTCTGATCCAACAGAAAGATATTGCAAATAGAATTAAAACAATCCTATCCAGCTGCGGTCTAGTATCTGCACAACTAGGAAGTCATGCTTCAAAGTTGCCAAACCATGTTGAAACACAGGAGAATATTACTGGCAGCAGATTAAATTCCACTGGTTCTCATATGAATGGAGGGTTAGCTCATAAGTTATCAGGCTTTCGAGTTTTAGTTGCTGGAGCACCCAGATCAGGTCAGCAACACCTAATTCGTTGCCTACTTCATGGTTTTACGGGCCAGATTGTGATACACAAGCTTGATCTTGCAACTATGGCACAAGAGGGAAATGGTGATATACTTAGTGGACTGACACAAATTCTTTGTAAGTTACTAGCTTCCTTTATTTTCATTTACTTTTGAAATGCTCACTGATAGATCAACAATTGATTCTTAATCCGTATTTTTCTTGCAAAGCTGGTGATAATATCTGTTACTTTATGCTGCCTATGCATCTTTACTGATTTAATTGAAGGATGATCTATATCAATTCACAAGCGATTTTCTGACAAGAATTCTATTGCAATCGATATAACTGTGACATGCTGATTTAAATTTATGCAACACATTGAACTGCAGTTCTTTTATTTCATGAGAAATGAAATTGGTGCTGTTTGCCATTCCTTGTGACTGATTAGAAGTAGACTGTATACTGCTCTTGTGGTACAATTCATTTCTTTTCAGGTGATATGAGTATGTATTAATATCTTTTACTTTTCGTTTTCTTCTCTTCTGATCAGTAAAATGCCTAAACCTTGGAAGATGCATCATCTACATGCCTAGAATTGATTTGTGGGCAGTTGATAAGGTCCATAATCAGATAGAAGATAATATGCTCAATATGGGAACAAGCAATTTAGTATCCTCAACACCCAATCACATAAGAAAATGTTCTGAAGTCTGGAATGCGTTGGTTGAGCAGATGGATTCACTGTTAGCTTCTGTATCAATTAGTGTTCTGGTAAGGATCATACACTATCCACACCACGTGCTTATTCGTTATTTTTTGTGCATGCTTTACTAGTCTTCTTTTTCTGTAAAATGTTAGAGGATCCATGCATGGTGAGCTGATGTTGAAAATACCGAGATTTTAGTTTCTTAACATGTTGATAATTGTGAATAACATTGGGCTAATATTGCTGCTGCAATCTTTTTCATACAATATAATGACCTAATCTGTACTTTATAATATTATCTTAACAGCTTAAAATGTTCTTACATCTTTTAAAAAGTAGTGATTGCCCTGGTTCCATCTTCTTGTTTTGGGGCAGATTCTGGTACCATTGGCTATTGCAATACTGATGATCATGAGGTTCCTACTTGGAATGCAAATTTTTCTTTTCGTACATTTTCATTTTTAGTCAATTTTGTTATTTTATCAGCTCCAGGTATCTAAATTCTTTCAAAGTAGCGCTGATTGCCTGAACCTGTTTAAGTTTTTAAATACTGTTACTGGCCAAGTTTATAGCTAAGGTACCACTGTTTTGGAACCCAGTTCAGAGCTTCGTATGGATGTAGAAGTTATTTTAATCAAGTACATGGATTGAATTTTCTATGTTTTTTTTTCATATCCGAATGTGAAGTAAAGAGAAACTGATGATGCTGAGATATCAGAAGATAACTTTTAACTTAGCAGTTGCAGCTTGTCCAATCATGCTTTTAGACACTACAAAGGGCAATCTCAGGTCCTGTTTGGAATGCAGGAATTTCACAGAAACTCTGAGAATTTCATAGGATACAATTCAATTACCCCATGTTCTGAACAGGACCTTAGTGGACAAGCAGTGTAGTAGAGGACTAAGGACAAATTTGACAACGTGGTCTGTTTCTGTTCTGTGGAATCAAGTTAGTTAAGTTAGTTTGTACCGATAGAGTAAACTATTTCTGTCATTGCCATAAAGAAAGTTTACCAATATGTGAACTTATGCAAAAGCAATAAAATGAACTGTGCCATTTAAGAATCTGCAATGGAAAATCCACGGGCTATTTGGCTTCTCATATGAGCGTTACCAAAATGGGGGCAAAATAATATGTTTGGATTGCAACCATACCAAAGCTTCCAAACTGTGGGTGTAACATATGAGATTTCCCATATATTGTTTTTGTTAGTGGTGGTTTTTTTTTTGGGGGGGGGGGGGTTAAAACTATGTTCAAGTAAGATCTTGTTCAATAGATTTAATTACAAGGAAAAAACAGGGCAAATAGGTCAGAATTTGGGTAAATGCTTTATGAAATAAACTGTTTTCAATGTTAATGGAAAACATTCTGAGCTGCATGCAGCCAAAGGGCTACTGCCACTTTTAGTTTGGCACCTTGTGTTCGCCTGCGTTTCCCAGAGCAACGCGCTTCAGCGTGCCAAATGTTGGTTGCAATCCAAAGTTCCAAACAACTAGCCACTTCTGGTAGGTAATACCATATGGTAAGGTTTATGTAGGTGGTGAACCAAACAACTAGATAGTTGAGTTGCCAGTAGGTTAGAACTCAGAAGTGTGTTATATTCATACAACGGCATAAATAGCAGCGATCCTGATAACCAAGTTTAATATAGATCGCTGTTGTGCAAAGGATAACTAGCTGATTCATTTGTTTGTGAAAGAAACTTTGTCCCATGTGAATGATGGTTATTGCTGTTGACCATTGTCCCTAATTTTCTAAGGATTAAGATTGAGTGATTGTATTTTATAGTAGCCTTATTTACTTTATTAGCTTATATGCACAATATTGGATGATAAGCTAACATGCTGTCTTTTGGAATTCAGGTGCTGCAGCATCCACAGTTCTCTAAACTTTGTTGGGTTACCTCGAAGCTACGGGAAGGCCCCTGCACTGATATAAATGGACCATGGAAAGGCTGGCCATTTAACTCGTGTTTATTGCATAGCAGTGCCTCATCTGATAAGTCAGTAAATGGAGGAAATGATGTTGTTAAGGGCAAGGAAAAGGGTCTTTATGTGAGAGGGTTGGTTGCTGTTGGCTTATTAGCTTATAGAGGTGTGTATGGGTCTGTCATTGAAGTCTGTGCTGAAGTGAGAAAGGTATTGGAACTGTTAGTTGGACAGATCCGAACTAAAATTTTGGAAAAGAGAAATCGGTTTCGGTATTTTCATATTCTGTCTCAAGTAGCTTATCTGGATGATGTTGTCAACAGCTGGGCATACACCTTCCAAAGGTAGGCCACATCTTTATATTTTTTGTTTCTATCGATTCTGCCACTCCAGGAGGTGGTTATACTACCTCTTCTTTATCCTGAGTTCTTTAGCTCTTTAGGTCTTACACCTCCGAGAGGTGTTCTTCTGCACGGCCACCCTGGCACCGGTAAAACACTTGTTGTGAGGGCACTAATAGGGGCATGTTCAAAAGGTAACAGAAGGATTGCTTATTTTGCTCGAAAAGGTGCTGATTGTTTGGGTAAGTATGTTGGTGATGCCCACCAGGCATGCTGCTGTTGCAGAAACCAATGTACAAGTTGCTCCTGTTGGCAATGCTGCTGAGGTTGAAGACATTCCAGCCCAACACACAAAGGACCGTGAAGTTGTTCATGGTCTTAATGAGATGCAAGACAATCCAGTTCAGTGTACCCCAGATCTTGGAATCCATGCTACGGTCTGTGACCTTGCTGATGATCATGCATCTATATCCAGCAAGGATGCAGTGGAACACAATCTTGTCCATTCAGCTTCACCTGAGATGCATAGGCATAACGGTTCACATGCAGATACAGTAACAAATGATGGGGAATGCAGTGGAGCAAACAACGATGGGAAAGTGTCCAATTTAACATATGATGAAGAGAGCCGCAGATCAGATATTCAAAGATCTGAAAACCACACAGAATCAGTTGAATGCTTGAATGATCTGCAAAAGGCAGGGAATTCTGTTGGATCCTCTGCAAGCACTGACAATAGGGAAATACCAAGGAACACTATTTCTTCCAAAGTTAATGGTGATGATAACGAGTTGAAGAAGAATAATCCTCTGAATGATGTGGAATCAAGGCATTTGATTGATGGTCAACTACAAAATGACATGAATAATTGTTCGGTTTCAAAATCTTCATGTCTCTACAAATGTTGCTCAGTATGCTTCTGTGCTGTTTATAAGATGGTTCATGATACTCTATCAGATTCTCGAAGGCCTAATCTGCATTGCTTAACTGTCGATGATATGCATGACATTCTGTCATCATGGTGCTCGAATCTATTAGCTACTGTTAGGAAATGTTACAGCTCTCAAGATGATGTCAGCTGTGAAGAAAATTCTGAAAAAATGTACAATAAAGAAACCTGCTTAGAGCATTGCGCTTGTCAGAGTGATCTTCGTTTTCTTTCAAGGGAGTGCATATGCCACTTGGAAAGCAATGAGGATGCTGAAATTGCAAATACTGATTACCTATGGGGACACAGTTTAAGTTTTTTCTTTAAGGATGGTGTATGGATGCCATCGGATCTCACTGCAGAAACGACACTTCATTGCAGCTTCAGGAGATTCTGCATTTGCTCGATATTAGGAACAATTTCTATGCTCAGTGAGCAGATGAGATAATCTGATGCAGTTACAAAAGTACAGAGAATACTATAATGCTGGTGCCACAGTTCTGAGTTTGCCCTGAGTTACAAAAGTACCAATTCATTACCTAGACGTGCTCAGGTGGGTGTAGCTTGTCCCTGCTGCTATATTAATGCATGTTAAATATAGAAAATCTGACATATTAAAGCAAAGAAATTTACAATTTCCTGCATTCACGTGTTCCAGTATCATAATTCATCTTCATCCATCTCCCATCGCTGTAACTTTCGCACATGGCCCGAGTCACTTTAGTTGGGAAAATGCCTAGCCACAACGCCTTAGGTATTAGGCTATGCGGTGGTGCGTCGCCTCGGTGCCACCTAGCTCTGCCTTTCAGAACAGAGTTAGGAGGCCTAGGCGACATGTTAGGCTAAGTGGTAAACTATTTCTTCCTACTGGGTTTCTGGTAGAGCCATACTCATGCTAAGAATTGATTGGATCAAGGTTTGGCCATGGTTAGGTAGCATGGTATTATTTTTATGTTGGACTCGGGCTACCATTGGCAGATCCAGAATTTTACCTGGTGGTTATTATGCTGCTAACCTGAGCTAAGAGCAACTCTAGCAGACCCTCTAAATAGGCCCCTATGGCTCTATCCTAAGTTTAGAGGGCTAAGCAAAAAAGTTGTACTCCAGCAGGCCCTCTATTTGCCCCCCTATTTTGGGGAGGCCTCCAAATTCCTCCCTCCACCCTCCATTCCCGGGGGGTCTCTAGGGAGGCCTCCATTTTTAGCATCTATTCTGGAGTCGAAGCAAGTTTTGAGGCCCTCAAAAAATAGAGGCAGCCCCCATTTAGTATTTGGAGAATCTGATTTAGGGGCTATTGCTGGAATTGCTCTAAGCATAAAACCACAACATTTACAGCAGCTGCTAGTTAGGAGCATTTGCATTTCTTACATTTTCTCTTAAAAAGCATCACACAGCCAACTCCTAATTGAATTGAACCAGTTAATTTTAAGCTGATCCCTCTGCCTAGGCAGCGAGGAACTGAGGATCATGGAAGGTGAATGAAGCAAACAGTTTCTAGCTAGGATTGTTTTTAAGGGTGTAGCAATAACTTGCAGATTTTTAAAGCACACTGTGAAGCAAAGTAATGTGTGATGTGACTGATGTCTTGACTGTTGACTTCACTCTCAAGGTTATCTCTGCCTCTTATGGCCCTTCCAAATCTTGCCTCTTTCATCTTTTCTTACGAGCAGCGTGCATTTTACCACTCATATGGGGTGTATGGCACCATGTGTGGATTGCATAGTAAAGCTTCTCATACCACAGTACCACACTGTGACAGTTTGTAGTCATTTGGCCACTTTTTGTATTTTTTACATTGTAGGCCTCATTAGAACAATGGTTAGTTTATTTTTGAACAGTACGAGAGGGGATAGAGCTCAAGTGGTGGCATAAAAATAAAAAAAACTCCCTTCGTTTCAAAATAAAAGATATTATTTGACTCAACCCGGCATCCGAAACTAGACTGACACTTAATTCCTTGTATGTTATAATGTTTGTAGCTACAATCATTATGGTAAGACAGTATCTTCAAATGTGAATACAACGGTATCATTTTCGTATAGTAAAATTTATATCATGTGAGTATTAAAATGAAGATTAAAAGGTTTGAATATTAAAATGCATCCCCACCTTATAAAAGGAAATGGAGGCAGTATGTGCCATCGGGTATTAGGAGAGCATCTAAGATGATCGATTATGTACTATTTTTTAGTTTTTGGCAGATCTACGCAGATTGTTCACACCACAGAGGGTTGGAGCCATACGTTTGCAGGACCCTTTTGCGTTAAACTTGAAAGAGAAAGTGCCATACCATTGGTATTTGGTGTTAAAATGTTGCTATTCGAGTGCTCTGATTGCAAGTATGTTTTTGACTCACCATTCAATTCTTTTTTAGTATGAAGAAGATATACTTTTTTAGTTTGAGTTCTTTTGGTGATTTTCTTACCCAAGTTTCAAAATATTCTAGAAAAAGTTTCCATGCAAAAGAGATCCTAGTATTTTTCCTTGAACAAAAAGTTTTTTTTTTAACCTCTAGTCTCCAGTACAAGCTCCTCAGGAGTCAGGATGCCAAACACAAGTTTAAAAAGCAGCAAGCCAAAAGTCTGAGAATACTTATACTCATATATCACAGAACATAATGTACAAAATGACATGGTTGGTTCTCTTCTAGGAATGGTGTGTGTATTTGTCTAAGACCTGTATTCTTGCTTCTGTTTCATTTGGTTACCATTCATAAAAAATATGCAGGGTGATTATCTTCATCTTCGTGCACCATGAGGTCCTTTACAATTTGATCCATTGTTGGCCTCTTGCCTCTATCTTCGAGGCATGAAATAGCTATTTTCACCATCACTGTTGCTTGCTCATGATTGAAATGGCCTTTGAGTCTAGCATCGACTATATCCAGGTCACCCCCTGTAGCAAGCATCTGTTTTACTTCCTGAACAAACTGCATGAAGTCCATCTCTTCATCATCTATTATTATCCCACTCGATACCCTCTTCCCAGTCACAATCTCCAGAAGCACAACTCCATAACTATAAACATCGACCTTTGCATTAATTGGCAAATTCAGTGCCCATTCTGGTGCCATGTAGCCCATTGTGCCTCTCATATGAGTGAAACTGAAGCTAGGACTGTCTCTCTTTGAAAGCT
Source organism: Echinochloa crus-galli (assembly GCA_900205405.1). Lineage (NCBI taxonomy): Eukaryota > Viridiplantae > Streptophyta > Magnoliopsida > Poales > Poaceae > Echinochloa > Echinochloa crus-galli. Next base: position 1,443,063 of record OAMR01000176.1, read on the forward strand.
TGGACAGTCCAAAGTCTGCTAACTTTGCTTCAAAATCTCGGGTCAGCAGAATGTTTTCTGGTTTTACATCACAGTGGACAATCCATTCCAGACATTCATGATGGAGGTAAGCAAGGCCTCTTGCTGTTCCCAAGGCAATCTTGAATCTTTGGCTCCATGATAGCAATGTTTCAGTGCGGCTGTCGCTGAAAAGGTACTTGTCCAATGACTCGTTCTCCACATACTCATACACTAATAACCTGTGTTTGCCCTCTGAGCAAAATCCCCACATCCTGACTAAATTGATATGATTGATCCTCCCAATTAAAGTAACTTCTGCCCAGAATTCCTCTTCACCTTGTCTAACATCTTTAAGCTTCTTAATTGCTACTACTTTCTTGTCTCCAAGTATTCCTCTGTAAACTGTACCACTGCCACCTTTTCCTAGCTCTTCTTTAAATTTACCTGTTGCTTCCACCAACTCACGGTATGTGAATCTCCTGAATTGGCTTGTTATCATTTTATAACCTTCCTCCATCGACTTGGGTATGTTGTGCATTTTGAAAAGAAAGTACCACCCTGTCATGATGAAAAGCATCTCAACTGCCCCTAATATAGCAGCAAAGACAGAAGTATATCCAGTTTATGTTATCAGAATTTTTCATGTATGCATCTTTGGATACTAGCATAACCTTGGCATTCTTTGGGCTGCAGGTAAGACTAGAATGTTTGGAGGCTGAAGATGTCGAAGCGACTTTCTTAGGAAGTTTAATGTAGTTGTCTCCAGGAAAATATGGGTAAACCTGGCCATTGTAGAGTCGATCTTTAGTGTAACATAGACCCTCTCCGGCTTTGTATGTGAAAGATAAGCACAAACAGCTTTCCAAGCATATCTGCATGCATTCCTCAAATGAGATTGACTTATTTGAAGTCAGATCAAAACCGTAGAAGTCACCGTGGGGAATCTTGATGAATGTAAAATCTTCTCGTGTTTGTCCACAGTTGGTGTTGAGTGTTGGCTCGCATCCTTTGTTCCAGTTCTTCGGATCTTTCATCTTGTATCCTGGAGGACAGTTGCATCTGAAACCTTGTGAGTGTGAGTACTCACAAATTCCATTTTTTCCACATAACCCATGCACATAGCACATCTGCAGCACAGCCTCCCCTGTGACAGTCCAGTTGCCATTTGCTGCATTCAAGCTGTACATTCTGAGGTTGCCATCATAGTCGATGGTGATCCTTCTCTTGATCCCGGAACCTGAATCTGAAGCTGTCATCTTGAACCCGTCACTTGACTGGAATATGCCTTCGTCATCCAGAACTGCAATCTTGCTGCTGTTGAATCTCGTCCTGCCATTTTGCACTGCATTGTAGTCTGGACTTGGCCAGTATATGCTCGTGATCTCTGGTCCATTGTACAGGAGCCGAAGGACGTTATCATTGTCAAAATAGAGGATATGATAACCAGATGGTGAGACCAACTTCGTCTCTCTCGTCAGATTCTGTGAAGGAAGCAAGGTGTCAGTGGGCGAGTGGAAGCTCTGCCATACTACCTGATCATCGGAGGCTCTGATGACAAGGTTGCCGCTGTTGAGGAGAGCTACGGTGGTGCGCTTTCCCCAATTCGTCTTGCTCTCCCACACCGTGGAGCTGTTGACATCAGTAAGGAGCAGGTTCCCTTCACGGCTGAAGGTGATCTTTGAGCCATGGCCATTTACCGGAGAGCCAGGGTTCGTTGTCCAGACAACAGTCCTGTCGGTGGAGTGGGTGAACCAGATGGAGAAGTAGTAGGCGTTGGTGCCTTCTCCAGATGAGTAGAAGCCGCAAGAGAAGGTCGTGTCTGGAGAGACGAGGAAGATCTCCCCATCATCTACTCGCAGGGATGTGCCTGTGCCCCTGGCCTGCCATGGGGATGCACAGGAGCTCGACGGGACTGAGAGGAATGAAAGAAAGATTAGGTACAGGAACCTGTGCTTACTGGCTGCCATTTTTATCTGGGTGGAGTGAGGACTGAGGACGGGAAGAAATAGATCCAGCTTCCCCGTGTTGCCCGTGTCCCGCGGGTCTCCTTCAATTATTCCTGCCTCTTCGTTCCGCCCGTGTGGTGTGCTGCGTGCTAGCTACCCACTGGTTTGGACTGGAAGGACGGCACCAAAGGTGAGTTTGTCTGGCTGCTGACACTGCTAAGCACTTATTGAGCATCTGCACTATACAGATCTCGTCTTGTGATCTTGACTGCATTTTATTGTTGGGGCCATGACTTTGCAAGAAACCTTCCTTTTATCTTTCCTCCGCAGTCCGTACACAAAGGATGAGATTCTTTCGGTAGAAAATCCCTCAGAATCTCACCTTTACTTGTGACTAGATAAGGAATTTTCTTTCCGCCTAAACTTTGATGTGGCTTTCCTCTGTGGTGGTCTCACGACTTCACGAGTCCACCTCGGGAATATTTATCACGTGCCGTTCTTCGAGAAGAGGGAAGGTTTATTGGAAAACGATTGACCAATCACTCTATCACTGCCCTGCTAATTGAACGAAGCAGCTAAATTTGTTTCTGCGGAGGAAGGTTGTTAAATTTGTTAGGAAACGCAAGTCTTGAACACTTGTTTTTCTGGGAATCTCCACGCGGTCGCCATGTAACGATGCTTAGCAGTTTAACTTATCTCAGTCACCCCTCCATCGCTCAGCAAGATGCTGTATGTTCGCATGTGATCTGATCTGCATCCTCATCTTTACCCTTTCATTATCTATCTATCCTACTAAATAACATTGGATACCTGGGTTTCCTAAGCCTCTATTTTTTTTTACTCGCAAGTGGAACAAAGTGCCAAAAGGCAGTTCGCTTAACCCGCGTCTACAAGATTTTGTTTCGTCAGTCCGGTGGACCTATTTTCAGGTCCGTCGTGGGGACATACGGTTTGTTGTTACGTCCCTGTTGAATGGCTAGGTGTGTTTGAATCCATATGCTAATTGCTAGCTAGTTAATTTTATCTATGCTTGATCTAAAAATAACTAACTAATTCTCAACTAATATTCTTTTATTAATTGAATAATTTAATCAGCCATTCTAATCCAACTAATTTCAACTAACCAACTAATTTATTAGCTGACTGGATAAAAAAGAACCTTGTATTGACCGAGAACTAGACGAATCTGCCGGTCTGTCAGATCTAGACTGAATGATTGGGTGCCGATTGGATTTGCATTCTATGGACACGGTGGTCTGTCTTCTCGTGATACACTAGTGACGGTTCCGGCCGGTGCTCTTAAATTCTTTCGCTGTGTATATTTTACAGTACCTCATATATTCGGAAAAGAGAGGCAGAGGCATAACCGTGGCTTCGAGTCCCGATTCGATAAGGCATTCAGGCCTTGGTTAATTTTGAAGATTATATATTAATTACAAAGATGCGACGTGATTGACCGTGGGTTAAAAAAAACAACACGGTGCCTGGTGCGGCCGTGTGGTACATTTTTTATGTGGGTAAAAATGAAGGGAATCGGGCTCACATGCCGGTCCCAAACATGGCAACCCAAAACTTCAACGTCAACCGGCCCATGGCCATGGCCCGACGCGCCGCCGCTTCGACGCCGTCCACCGTGCGCGCCTTCTCACCGGCTGACCGGCTCCACTGCGTCTGCAACGAGCGTAATTCCCCTCGTCCTCTCCATCTTCCTTGCCGCATGCAGCTGCTGCTGGCACCGCGCTCAATGGCTATTGGTACCATACCTCGCCGATTTCTTTTCCGGCCAGCGCTAGCGCCCAGCGGCGTGCGCGCTTGGAGAAATTAGTCGTTTCTGGAGTAGAGCTTTGGCATGTTTTAAGAAAATAGCCCTCGCGCACTTGATCGAGATAGTGCTTTTGGCAGCTAGTGCTGCGTGCTGCCCAGACTGCCAACCATGAAAATGGAATGGGTGGTGCCGGTTATGTGTCATTAGGGTTTGACTCTGTTTCAATTCCTTTTTTTTTGTCCCAATTCTGGAGAAACTAGAATAAGTTGTGCATGTTTGCAGAATTCAGGCGACACAGTAGGTGTCAGTTGCTTAGTAATAGCTTTTGTATACCTCAATTTTCTCCAGTTTTGAGAAAAAAAAAAGAGTCAATCACTTATCGTTTGTTTTTAGCTTTTACATAACCCAAAATCAAATCAATAATCATGACAGTAAAGGGGCAATATAACTTTTATGAAGAAGGTTACATGTGAATCAGCAGTTAACATTCATCTGTCCTGGTTCAGAACACCATAAAAACTATGCTTGTTTACTATTTGACAAAGATCTGTATTCAAAATTCTGGTGTAGCAAGGTGGGTTCAAGGCCACAAGCTTCGCCATCAGAGAAACTTGTGCAAGGGAGGCAGCGGCCCCATTTTACTTCTGAAAAGAGGCTGTTTCAAATAAATTGTGTGGACTGTGGATCCTTCTTCCTCAGGCAAGAAAACAATTTCCTTGTATGTCAGTGTGTACAATGATATCCTTGGAGTACCTTTTGTATTGATGGAAGGGATAAGAATTACTAGTCTTTGTGAATATGATGTGCTGAACATCCTGATTATAAAAATGTTTAGGGAGATGAAATTCTAATGAAAAACTAGACCAACCTAGGGGGAACTAAGTGGCTTTTTATATAAAGGCAAAAATAGGCACCAAAGTTTTGTCGACGAGGACTTAAACTTGGGTGGTCTGGGCCTACATCCACACCCATAAACTAGGGAGATGAAATTCTTGGGCTGTGGGATGCAAACTAGCATTTAGAAATTGAGAAAGCCGTTGGTTTTATTATTCAACCATGGATTACTGGGCTCCTCTCTTTATCTAATTGGCAAATGTAGTTGAGAAAAAAGAATTGTGGCTGCCAGGGCTCTAGTTATATTGGCATTGTAACATTCAAAGATCACAATCTTCACATTTTACAATACATTCATTGAGTCAGCTATTTCATCTTATCTCATTGTTCCTATAATAACATGATGCTGATTATGCCTGCAGCTCAAATCTTTACCTCTGTTGCAAGTCAATATGAATAAGCAGGATGGTAGTCCTCTTCATCGTCACATGACATGAGCACCTTGACAATTTCATCCATCGTTGGCCTCTTGCTTCTTTCTTCGAGGCATGAAAAGGCTAGTTTCACCATTGCAGTTGCCTGCTCTGTATCAAAATGGCCATGCAATCTATCATCGACAATATCACTAATAGTCCCAGTAGCCAGAATATGTTTAGCCTCCTGGACGAATTCCAGAAAATCTATTTGTCTTTCCTGTAACATTATGCCACTTGAAACCCTGATTCCAGTCACAATCTCCAAAAGCACGACCCCATAGCTGTAAACATCAACCTTTGCATTGATTGGCAAATTCAATGCCCATTCTGGTGCCATGTAGCCCATTGTGCCTCTCATATGTGTGAAATTGAAGCTGGTGCTATCTCGCTTTGCAAGCTTGGCCAGTCCAAAGTCTGCTATCTTGGCATCAAAGTCTCGTGTTAGGAGTATGTTTTCTGGCTTCACATCACAATGAACAACCCACTCAAGGCATTCGTGATGAAGGTAAGCAAGGCCTCTTGCAGTGCCCAGGGCAATCCTGTACCTTTGGCTCCAACCAAGCAGGCTTTCGGTACTTCTCTCGCCAAAGAGGTACTTATCCAGTGACTCATTCTCCACATATTCATACACTAACAGCCTGTTTGTCCCTTCTGAGCAAAACCCCCACATTCTGACTAAATTTATGTGATTGATTCTTCCAATAAGGGTCACTTCTGCCCAGAATTCCTCCTCTCCCTGGCGAACATCTGTAAGCTTCTTTATTGCCACTATCTTCTTATCTTCAAGCACTCCTCTGTAGACGATTCCTGCGCCACCTCGTCCAAGCTCTTCTTTGAACTTTCCAGTTGCTTCCCTCAATTCTCGGTATGTAAACCGCCTGAACTGGTTGGTAATCATCTTGTACCCATCCTCCATTGATTTGGGTATGTTATTCTTCTCAAAGAAGAGATACCAGCCTGTCACAATAACAAGCAACTCTAGAGCTCCCAGTATAGCAGCAAAGACATAGAAGTATGTCCAATTTATGTTGTCCTTCTTTGTTCCATACATACTTGCTGATCCTAGCATGACCTCATTATCTGGTGATCTGCAGGCCAGGCTTTCCTGTTTAGATATATTGGATGTCAAACTATTCGAACTCTTTGGTACTTTCATATAGTTGTCTCCAGGGAAATATGTGTACACCTGACCATTATAAAGTAAATCTTTAGTATAACACCAACCATCTCCACCCTTGTATGTGAAAGATAAGCAGGTGCTGGTGCTCAAGCAAATGTTCCAGCATGCTTCAAATGAGATGGATTTATTGGACGACAGATCAAAGCCATAGTAGTCAGCATGAGGTTGCTTGGCAAATGTAAAATCCTCAAGTGCTTGGTTTTTGTCAATCAAGAATTTTGGTCTGCATCCTTTGTTCCAATTTGTCGGATCAACCATCTCATAATCTGGAGGACATCTACATCTGAGACCACCAGAGTAGTCACAGAGCCCATTCTTTCCGCATAACCCGTGCACATAGCACATCTGAATTACAGCCTGCCCTGTGACATACCATTTTCCCGTTGATGCATTCAAGCTGTACATTCTGAAATTTCCATCATAATCAATTGTGATCCTTCTCTTGATTCCTGCACCTGAATCTGAAGCCTCTATCTTAAACCCATCACTTGACACAAAATTACCCATGTCATCTAGAACTGCTATCCTGGTGCTGTTGAACCTATTGCGTCCATTTTTTTCAGCGTTGTAATCCGGACTTGGCCAGTAGATGCTTGTGATCTCTGGACCATCATACAACATCCGCATGACGTTGTCGTTGTCGAAATAGAGGTGATGATAACCAGAGACTAACCTTGTATCCTTTGTCAGGTTCTGCCCCGGGAGCAAGGTGTCAGTTGGCAAATGGAAGCTCTGCCACACGATGTTGTTGTCGGAGTCGTTGATCACAAGGTTGCCGCTGTTGAGGAGGGTGACTGTCGTGTGCTTGCCGGACGATGTCTTGCTCTCCCACACCGTGGAACCGTTAGTATCTGTGAGTATCAGGTTTCCGTCGTGGTTCAGAGATATCCGGGAGCCATATTTGTTCACCGGAGAGTAGCCACTCTCTGCGGAATAGGGGTTTGCCGTCCAGACGACGGTTCTATTGGCGGAGCTTGTGGTATACCAGATGGAGAAGGTGAGAGCATTTGTGCCGAGCTCGTGGAAGCCACAAGAGAAGGTGGCGTCTGGTGAGATGAGGAAGACCTTGTCATGGTCCTCTCCTCTGATGTGTGAGCCGGTGGTCATGGTCTGCCATGGCGATGCGCCAGAGCAAATCTTGAAGGAGAACAATGGAAGAAGAACAAGATAGAGCAGTGCAGCCATTCTTCTCTTTCTCAGGGAGCTCTTTTGGCTGTGGAGGCGTAGGGGTTGGCAGCTCTAACTCTGCTTTAGCTCCTCGTATTTTAACTAGATGATGACACGCTTAGCGCATATACTGTGTTCGATGCTGACTTGAACTAGTTGAAAACTGACCCCAAGTAGGGCAAAAACTGCAGGCGGATCCAGGTGTACACACTGTATTCCTTTGCAGTTTCACTTTGGTTTTGGATGACGTCAACTGATGGGAACGTTTGCGTTTATGGAAGAGGATAAGTGACAGCAGGAAAGGCACAGAATAGTTTGTCTAATAGACCTGTGGGATGTGCTTTTGAAAGGATGGCCTTCAAATTGTTATTATGTGAAATTGAGTGCTCGAACAGTTGCATAAACCGAAATTTGTTTATCAAAGTCAAGGCAAACTGTCTAACTATATGCTCGTAATGTAATAACAAATCTGCAGGTCAGATGTCGCCCATGTCATGTCTTTAATATTTGATCTACTTTATCGTTGCCAACTTGGGGCCCTAAAGTAGTTTTACTTTGATGCTATGCTGATCATGTGACTCAAGTCGTAGACTATTTGCAGCCCTTTTCATCAGCTGACACTGAGCATCATGGAACAAGCAGAAGATTTGCTGACATCAACTAGATACCCGCCGTTCTGAAATTGTATAACGTGCCATGCATCCGTCTGTATAACGTATATTTCTGCTTGGTAAAGCTGTATCTTCGTTAGCAAACGTTAAAAGACAATTTGAACTTCCTTATTTCCGCAGGAAATTTCAAAATCCGCGGTAATGTTTGTCAAGATGCGCCTTCTTGATCTGGAAGCCGTGTCAAAGTGTAGTTTGGGTGCGTTACTTTACTTTCAATGTGGAAAAAAAATCATAACTGAGAATCTGAGATATCTTTACAACTTGCCTGAATAGTTTATTTGACGGAACGACTTGTAGCATCTGAATTTACTTTTCCATTCTTTTCCTTTGCTAAATCTCTTTCAAGCACCCAGTCATATCATCTCCACTTCATCATGTCATTTTCTTTTACACTGTGAGCATCTTAGCAAGAATAGGCCACGATTTTAGACACGCCCTGGCCTTTTTTCTTTCTTTTTCTTTTATCCTGCTGGCGCCGGAGCGACCACGCAATCGTATGGTCGTCTCTCTCCTAGGTCACATTATGGCTACTCTTGTAAAGTCTGTATTCAATTAGAGCATATATGTATCTTGTCAAAAACAAAAATGAGTGCATAGATTTCTCAGTCTGCCTCAAGGAAAAAAATTAGTACCTCAATTATTAGTCCATTACACGGTGAGTTCAGAGCACGAGTTCCAGCTTCCTGAACTGTTTCACGGTGATGTCACTGTCACTGAGCCAGTCTTTTCGTCAGAGTGATTAGCAGCGCGGGGCTTAAAGTAATTACAGCTGATGCGCTTTGAGTTATTCTATCACCGGAACACCTCTGTGGTGTGAACAACTCAACATGACCTCTTATATGATCAGCAACTTTGTTTCACATTTTGCTATTTTTGTCTATCAGCATCTTTCATGATGTTTGGAGGATTGTGGTTAGTTTACCAACCGGTGATCCTATAGGAGTATTTTATTTACTGGTCGGGAATCGCGGCAGAGCCAGCCGGCTTCCGGGTCTCAAGGTCCGGTCTTAGTCTATTACGCATCCACCTACATTGATCACAAGGTTCGATCATGAGTTGCAGCCTCTTGTCCTGTTTCGCGGTGATGTCGTTGTCACCGAGCCGGTCATTTTGTTGGAGTGATTAGCACGGGCTTAAAGTAACTACAGTTGTTGCGCCTTCAGTTATTTTTCTATCACCAAACACCTGTTGTGCAGTGTGTGAACAACTGAACATGACCTCTTATCTCAAAAAAAAATGACCTCTTATCATCAGCAACTGAGTTTCACATTTTACTATTTTTGCCGATATATCGGCATCTTTCATGATGTTTGTTTGGAGGATTATGGAGTGTTTTTCCAACCGGTAGCCTGTATTTATTACTTCTCGTCGCGGCGGTCAGATTTCAGAATCAGCGGGCCCTCGTCTTATGACGGCCAAGGCCCGATTTCGGCATGGGCTTGCAAGTGGTAATCTTTTCTCTCAATATCGCGGCGACTTACCCTAACAAGAAAAATCATCGCTGCGACAACGTCAATGCATTTAGTGAAAACATTGACCGGAACATCCCTGTCTGTGTCCGGTCATGTGTTGTTGCGTTCGTCTCAACCAGAACATGTCAAAATCTATTGGATTCCGGCTCGGTCCGTGAGCAAGGCTTAGCCTTTCGTGTTCAGTGAAAGGTAGCCAGTCTAGAAGAAGGGTCACTGTGCTGTGCACGACCTCGTGAAGTGACCAAGCGCGGTCAAGCTGTTTGTGTTTGAAACGTAGCTAGCTTGCTCGCTAAGTTGCATAGTGCGGCGTCGCCGTGTTGTCCGTGGTCAAGCACACACAAAAAAAGAGCTTTGAGTATAATCCCTAATGTGGTGCCATGGTAGTTTTTTTTAAATTACACGGTACAACGCATACGCTTACACACGCACACACGCTCACCCCTATGAATACACGCACGCAACTCCTATCACTATGAGCATCTCCGAAAGACCGAGCACCCGGCAGATCTGAAGATTTCCGAAATCATCGTTAACACTTTGATGTTAATGGAAACGTCGCTTATCACTAAACGCATAGCGCCGTAGTAGATGATTAGACGTCCCTTGCACTAATCAGTCAGTAAGAAATCACGTTCACACACCCATCGGATCAGAGCAATTTTTTGTTTAGGGGCCCGGCAAGGTCACAGGACAGAAGTAGTCGGCCAATCAATTTGGATGCCCAAAAGTATCGGCCTTTTATACGGCCTGGCCCAGAAAAGGGGCCTGGTCTTATAGGCCTCATGGAAGCCTCAGCCCGGAATTTGGGCCATAGTGGGTTTGTTCACTGCTTTGCTCCCGGCCTTCGGCCACTCGCTCCGTTTGCAAAGCTCCCCTAAACCAAAAGAAGACATTACCACTGTCAAAGCACCAGGCAAAGGTTTATCACTGTCAAAGCACGAGTGGCTTATACGAAGGCTTATCCGATCAAAAACAGGAAAAAGAAATCGGTTTATAATTTTTTTCGGAGAAAGAAAGAACGTAAGGGGGTTTAGAAGACTCCAACTTCAAACTTGAACGTTTACTCTTTTTTTTTGAACGAACCAGCACGATGTGCTTTGTTTCTATTAAAAAAGAAGGAGTTGAATACAAGTAGCTAGTCCTGGAAGACTAGGTACAGGAAAGAATAAAACCTATACAACTCAACAACAGGGGGGAGGGGCTAAGACCCAGCCACCCAGGACCCCAGGGCCGAAGCACCTGCAATGGACCAAGCTCTCACTTCCTCTCTAATTTTTTGGAAGAGGCTGGCCACCGGTAGCTCTTTGCGCCGAAAAATTCGCTCGTTCCGCTCCTTCCATATTTCCCACACCACCAGTAGCAATAAGGATTTGATGGCCCTTTTCGGTACCCCATGGGTGGCCGCAAGGGACTGCCACCACTCTAGGACTGTCTCAGTGTTAGGCCAGGCGGACGGGTCCAGCTGTGGGCATGCAAGGCCGGCCATGATGAGCGTCCAAACCCGCCGAGTGTAGCGACAAGAAACTAGGAGGTGGTGTGCCGTCTCAGGTGCCCGCCTACAGAGCGGGCAGGTTGTGTTATGTGGCCACCCTCGCCGCGCCAATCTGTCCGCAGTCCAAACTCGATTCCTCGACACCAGCCACGCAAACAATTTACACTTGGGTGGCGCCCATGGTTTCCAGATGAGTGGTGTGAGGTCCTTGGCTACGGCGCCAACGAATTGCGCTCTGTAGGCCGAAGAAGCCGTATACTCACCGGATGCATTTAGTTTCCATATGCATTTGTCAGCCCCTTCATGTAATCGCCTGGCAGAGACCAGTACCCATAGATTAGTAAATTGATGGAGCTGGGCCGTCGTTATCCCCGAGCTGCAGTTTAAATCTCTGACCCACTGATTATCTTGGAGGGCGTCCCGGACGTTGCATCGTTTCTTTTTTGAAATCTGAAAGAGATCAGGGGCGATGTCCCGGGGTCTCCGGCCCTGTATCCATGCCGAGCTCCAGAAGGATGCCGTCGCCCCGTCATTAATCTCCATCGTAGTACAGGCCACGAATAGGAGTTTGTCTGTTTCGTTGCAAGGAGTACCAAGTCCCGCCCATAGCTTGTCCTGTTCATCCCACTCTTGCCACAACCACCGTAATCTCAGGGCACGCGCGAAGTACTGGAGATTTAGGACTCCAAGCCCTCCTAGGGTCTTTGGCCTCCCCACCATAGGCCAATTAACCTTGCACTTTCCTCCTGTGAGGGTGTCATCCCCAGCCCATAAGAAGCGTTTCCTGCTGTGGTCAATATCCTCGAGAATCTCCGCCGGGGCGTTAAGCGCAGTGAGGAGGTATACCGGCTGAGAGGAGAGCACCGACTTGACTAGTGTTAGCCTTCCAGCCTGGGTGAGGTTCCGGCCACGCCAACCGGATAGGCTGGCCTTGATCTTGTCTGCCAGGGGTTGGAAGTCCACCTTCCTAAGCCGGGCCACTGTGAGCGGGAGGCCAAGGTATTTGGTTGGAAAGGATGCTCGCATGGCTGGGAAGCTTTCCAGTATGTCGTCCATGTCGAGCTGATGGCACCGTATTGGGATAATCGATGACTTATGCGGGTTGACCACTAGCCCGGTTACACTGCCGAATAGCTGTAGTAGTTGCGCGAAGGCTTGTACCTCATCCTTTTTTGGTCTAAGGAAAATTATCGCATCATCCGCGTACATAGAGATGCGCGGACGCATCCTGTTTCGGCCCACCCTACTGAGAATGTTCGCGTCAGTTGCAAGACTGAGAAGACGCTGCAATGGGTCTATTGCCAGGATGAACAGGAGGGGAGAAAGGGGGTCCCCTTGACGTAGGCCTCTGCCATGCACGATCGGTTGGCCAGGGACTCCATTGAGTAGAATTTGTGAGGATGCAGAGCTAAGCAAGGCGGCAATCCAGTCTCGCCACCTGGCCGGGAACCCCAGGTGGGATAGCAAGGAGAGCAGGTAGTCCCATCGGACCGAGTCGAAGGCCTTAGAGATGTCCAACTTTACTAGAAGCATCGGGGTACGTGAAGTGTGAAATCGTTTTGCCATGCCTCGAACATACATGAAGTTGTCGTGTATGCTCCGGCCCCGAATGAAGGCACTTTGGCTCTTGGAGATAATCTCGCGCATGGCTGGTGCGAGGCGCAGCGCAAGGAGTTTGGTGAACAGCTTTGCGACGCTATGGATGAGACTAATAGGTCGGTAATCCGTAATTTTGTCAGCGCCTTCCGATTTTGGGATAAGGATGATGTTTGCCGTGTTGAGCAACTCCAGGTTGAGGCATCGTAGGTCGTATATGGAGTTGATTGCTGCCATGAGTTCCCCTTTAATAATGGGCCAACACTCCCGGAAGAAAGCCCCAGTGAAGCCATCGGGGCCGGGGGCCTTATCGGTCGGCATTCTGGAGATGGCTATGCGCACCTCGTGCTCGGTAAAAGGGTTCTCTAGGTGCGCGAGATTGAGGCGTTGCAGGTCGAAGGCCTCCCAGTCAAAGTCGTGCACCCGCGGTGCCGGGGCTGCCATGACGCGGCTGAAGTGCTCATGAACCACGTTTTCTTTGTCATGGTGCGCAACCGCCCACCCCTCATCTTGTTGGAGCTGGTGGATGTAATTTTTCCGTCGTCGTGCATTAGCCTTTAGGTGGAAATATTTTGTGTTCGCATCTCCCTCCCGAAGGTTTCTGACTCTGGAGGCTTGTTTTTTCCTGGCTCTCTCAATAACTGCTAGCCCAAGGACTCTTCTTTTCAGCCCCTTTCTTAGAACATGTTCGGCGTCGGAAAGTTCTCTATTCTCTTGTGCAATATCAAGCCTGTGGATCACAAAATTGGCCATCTGAATCTTGAGTTTGGTTTCAGATAGTAAGTTGTTACTCCATTTGCGCAGGTGGGCGGCTGTGGATGCCAATTTGTAGTGCAGCACACTGATGGGCTGAGTGTAGCTCGTTGGGACGGCCCAAACTTTCTGCACTTCATCAAGAAATCCCGGGATTTTGGTCCAGAAGTTCTCAAAACGGAATGGCCTTGGGCGACGCGGTGTAGTCTGATCGGCCAGGAGAAGCGGACAGTGATCAGACACTGAGGTGGAGAGGGCGTGCAGCCCGTGGTGGCCGAAAGCTAGGTCCCATTCCTCATTGCAAAAGACCCTATCTAGCTTGACGAGGGTCGGACGCCTGCGCTCGTTGCTCCAAGTGAACTTCCGGTTTTGAAGTCTAATTTCCTTTAGCTCACAAAAATTCAGCGAACGTCGAAATTGCTGCATACGGCGGAGATTAAGGTTACGGTTGTTTTTATCTCTAGCACGGTAGATGAGGTTAAAGTCGCCCAACACAAGCCACGGCTGCCCCGAATCCGGCTTGAGCCGACGCAGTTCGCGGAGGAACGCCGTCTTGTACACATCCCGGGAAGGCCCGTAGACTGCCGATAGGGTACCCCATGGGTGGCCGCAAGGGACTGCCACCACTCTAGGACTGTCTCAGTGTTAGGCCAGGCGGACGGGTCCAGCTGTGGGCATGCAAGGCCGGCCATGATGAGCGTCCAAACCCGCCGAGTGTAGCGACAAGAAACTAGGAGGTGGTGTGCCGTCTCAGGTGCCCGCCTACAGAGCGGGCAGGTTGTGTTATGTGGCCACCCTCGCCGCGCCAATCTGTCCGCAGTCCAAACTCGATTCCTCGACACCAGCCACGCAAACAATTTACACTTGGGTGGCGCCCATGGTTTCCAGATGAGTGGTGTGAGGTCCTTGGCTACGGCGCCAACGAATTGCGCTCTGTAGGCCGAAGAAGCCGTATACTCACCGGATGCATTTAGTTTCCATATGCATTTGTCAGCCCCTTCATGTAATCGCCTGGCAGAGACCAGTACCCATAGATTAGTAAATTGATGGAGCTGGGCCGTCGTTATCCCCGAGCTGCAGTTTAAATCTCTGACCCACTGATTATCTTGGAGGGCGTCCCGGACGTTGCATCGTTTCTTTTTTGAAATCTGAAAGAGATCAGGGGCGATGTCCCGGGGTCTCCGGCCCTGTATCCATGCCGAGCTCCAGAAGGATGCCGTCGCCCCGTCATTAATCTCCATCGTAGTACAGGCCACGAATAGGAGTTTGTCTGTTTCGTTGCAAGGAGTACCAAGTCCCGCCCATAGCTTGTCCTGTTCATCCCACTCTTGCCACAACCACCGTAATCTCAGGGCACGCGCGAAGTACTGGAGATTTAGGACTCCAAGCCCTCCTAGGGTCTTTGGCCTCCCCACCATAGGCCAATTAACCTTGCACTTTCCTCCTGTGAGGGTGTCATCCCCAGCCCATAAGAAGCGTTTCCTGCTGTGGTCAATATCCTCGAGAATCTCCGCCGGGGCGTTAAGCGCAGTGAGGAGGTATACCGGCTGAGAGGAGAGCACCGACTTGACTAGTGTTAGCCTTCCAGCCTGGGTGAGGTTCCGGCCACGCCAACCGGATAGGCTGGCCTTGATCTTGTCTGCCAGGGGTTGGAAGTCCACCTTCCTAAGCCGGGCCACTGTGAGCGGGAGGCCAAGGTGGCGATATCCCCCTAGGAAAGCTGCTAAGTGACCATCAATCTGGGCTAGTTTAGTCTCTTGGAGGCATATCAGATGGCATGATGTGGTGGATAGGAGCTCATTGACGGCACAACACTTGGCCGCACTGTTCAATCCCCGGACATTCCAGCAAATTAGTTCAATTGGTGATGTATTCATATTGGGACCATTGGTGCAACGCGGAGGCCATTCCCCATTTCGCAGGGCCTCTCTGAGAGGTATGACGCACAGGAGGAGAAGCAAACAGAACGTTTACTCTTAAATCCGAAAGACATTATCATTGTCAAAGCACCGGGTAAAGATGGATGTTAAACGCATAGGTGAGCTGGTTTTATATTGGAGCACAGCATGCCCGTTTTCAGCTCATCACATGTGATAAGGCTGGACTTTTGACCTTTGCATATGATATATTACAATATATATGATGACATCGTGGCTGCAGTTGCTCTAACACGTTCGCACGTGGCACGCTCGGTAGAAACACATCACATGATCTAATGATCACAAGTCTAGCCGACGGCTGACCATCTGAGGGAGCTGCCGGCCGGCCGGCGGGCTTGCTCTTGTCCACACTCCACACACCGTTGAATCGTTTTCATTCAACTTTGACAAAAAGAGCCTTCTGTACCAGTCTGCATCCATGAAACTGGAGTACTGCACGGAACAGAGGTTACTTAAGAAACTGGAGCACTGTATAGATATTTCTTCTTTTAATTTTACTAGGCTATATATCGTTTTTTGCAGAATAGGTTATATATTGTATTTACCCTCATTGAACTGATATTATAATCTCCTTTATGCAGAGGTGGTCCATTCTTTGCAAGGAGGAGGACAAACAACAGGTGCTCACCTTGGTTGAACTTTTGAAAGTACAACTTGCTATCTGGCGGCAGCGTGAAGATTGAAGAGTCTGGCAGAGCCCCGGAGGTGGTGGCGATGAACAGGATTAGCTTCGGTGGGTAGTCTTATTTTGAAGTTGCTGTGTTGAGTCATATCTTAGGGTGAGTTTATGTTAGCAGAGTGTGTTCAAGTTGCTGTATTAGCACTTCCTTTTTGTAAGACACAACTTGTAATCTGGTAACCTCAGCCAAACTCAATTGCTTTCAGTATAAAGCAAGGTCAAGGGGTCTTTGGTCTAATTGAACTGATATTAAAGGGCACCGATGTCTTAAAAAAGGGGCACTAATTTATCACAAACCTGATTCGGATCCAGAAATAATTGAGTATAGAATATATGGATAGGATGGCACACAAAAATTGAAAATAGATAAACTATGATGGTGGATATCTGACGGAGACAGTGGCAAAGTCATGCATGATCTGCACAAGTAGCCTGGTCAGAAGTCTATGAAGATACACATCACTATCACCGTAACGAACAGGGTAATGCAACTGGCAGGCGGCTAAGCAGCACTTGCCCACTTACACAGGTAGCATGGAAATACCCAACTCATTCTCCCCGATACTAGGATAGCCTATCCAATAATTCTAAATCTATCATGTTTGTAAGAAAACGCTTAAGAAAACCATTGCAAAATTGTTAATATTGAGAAAGGACAGGCAGCTTGTCACCAACAAACTTCTGTTGGATGATTCGAAGGGCTTGATACTCAATAATACCAAAGCTATGTGAAAGAATAATTGAAGGGCCAAGATATTTTGTTGAAGCGAAACAGGCCGAAATCATGAACGGGATTTTCTACTAAAGCAAAAGGAAAGGGACTTATTTGCATTCAGACCTCAGGTCAATCCAGCTCTTGAACCTTAAAATATTCCATTATTACATAACATTCTCTCTTCCTCTTCTCTCTAAGCTGACATAGGTGACACGTGAGATAATACGTGTGAAGAAATAACTACCTGTTCATAGTTTAGGCGTAGAGGCTGCAGCTTCCGTTAAAGTTTGACTTCCCAAAAGCGCCTGCGCAGCCCCTGGGTGCGAAAACAAGACTACATAAATTCAGGATCATCATAAACGGAAGCTCCATACCATGCCCTCGAGTCAAGACCTAAACATGGTCAGGTTCCTCTCCCTAATCGTTCTTCCATTGCTCACCATCCTCCCATCCTTATATGCTTCAACCAAGCCAATGCTAGGCACTGGCTCATCCTTATTGGTAGAAGACTACAAACAAACTTTCCTTACCTCATCGAATTCTGATTTCTCCTGTGGCTTCTATGAAGTGGGAGGGAATGCTTTCTCCTTTTCTATCTGGTTCACCAACACCATGGAAAAGACTGTCGTTTGGTCTGCAAACCCCAAGTCCCCTGTGAACGGCCATGGCTCCATGGTTTTGTTGAATCATGCTGGTAACTTGGTCCTCACTGATGTCAATGGCACTGTGACATGGGACAGCAAAACGGCCTCTGGGAAGGGCACAACAAAAGGGCACAACAGTTGCACTTCTTGATACTGGCAGCCTCATTCTCAAAGACTCCAAAGGTGCAGTTTTATGGGAAAGCTTCTCTTCACCAACTGACACCTTGTTGCCTTTTCAACCCCTCACCAAAGCAACAAGGTTAGTATCCGGTTACTACAACCTCTATTTTGACAATGACAATGTGCTCCGCCTCATGTATGATGGACCAGATATATCAAGCATCTATTGGCCAAGTGCAGACTACAGTGTTTTCCAAAGTGGGCGGACAAATTACAATAGCTCCAGGATTGCAGTCCTCGATGCAGAAGGTTATTTCCTCTCAAGTGATGGCCTAATCGTAAAGTCATCTGATTGGGGTACTCAAATCAAGAGAAGGCTGACGATTGATTACGATGGAAACCTCAGAATGTACAGCTTGAATGCATCGACTCGGAATTGGACAATCTCATGGGAGGCCATAGCAAAAATGTGCGATGTGCATGGGCTATGTGGACAAAATGGGATATGCCAGTCCCTGCCAAGCTACCAGTGCTCATGTCCACCAGGATATGAGATGATTGATCCACAGATTTGGAACAAAGGTTGTCGGCCACAGTTCACCAATAACTGCAACACCACAGAAGAGTTTGAGTTCATCAAGCTCCCTCAAACTGACTTTTATGGCTTTGATATGAGCTACAACCAGTCTGTGTCACTCGAAGAATGCAAGAACATTTGCTTGGATGCCTGCTCCTGCTCCGCTTTCACATACAAGAAAGGATCTGGACTTTGCTACACCAAAGCTGTACTCTTCAATGGCTACAGCTACCCAAGCTTTCCTGGTGACAACTATATAAAACTACCCAAGAATTTGGGCATATCAACATCCTTAGTCTCCAGAAAGTCTCATCTCACATGCAACCAGGATATTCCTGAGATTTTAGAAGGATCTGCAAGTATGTATGGAATGAACAGCCTTGATAAAAATTGGACAATTTATTATGTGTTTGCAGCAATACTAGGAGCCCTAGTGCTGCTCTTTACTGGTACGAGCTGGTGGTTTCTTTCCAGCAAGCAAAACATACCCAAGTCAATGGAGGCAGGCTACAGGATGGTAACAAGTCAGTTCAGGATGTTCACACACCGTGAGTTAAAGGAAGCAACTGGAAAATTCAAGGAAGAGATTGGAAGAGGGGGGTCTGGAATTGTTTACAGAGGAGTACTTGAAGATAAGCGAGTAGTGGTTGTGAAGAAGCTAACAAATTTCTCACACAGTGAGGAGGAATTGTGGGCAGAAATGAATATAATTGGAAGGATTAATCACATGAATTTAGTAAGGATGTGGGGCTTTTGTTCTGAGGGTCAACACAAACTACTAGTGTATGAGTACGTGGAGAATGAATCACTTGACAGGTATCTATTTGGCGATGTAAGTAGTGAGAGACTAATTGCATGGAGCCAGAGGTTCAAAATAGCACTGGGAACAGCAAGAGGCTTGGCTTACCTCCATCATGAGTGCCTTGAGTGGGTGATCCATTGTGATGTAAAGCCAGAGAACATACTCCTGACCCGAGATTTTGAAGCTAAGATAGCAGACTTCGGACTAGCCAAACTCTCGAAGAGAGACGGTTCTAGTTTCAAACTTACCCACATGAGAGGAACCATGGGGTACATGGCACCAGAGTGGGCATTAAAATTGCCGATCAATGCAAAAGTTGATGTCTACAGCTATGGTGTTGTCCTTCTTGAGATTATTACAGGAACTAGGATCTCAAGTGGGATAATTCTGGACAGGAGGGAGATCGAGCTTAGACAGTTTGTGCAGGTCTTGAGACAGTTTGTGGAGAATGGAGATGTCAAGGATATAATTGATCATAGACTGCAAGGTCATTTCAATACAGAGCAAGCAATGACAATGTTGAAAGTTGCTATTACCTGTCTTGAAGAAAGAAACAACAGGCCTACAATGAATGATATTGTAATATCTCTCTTGGCATGTGCTGGGCAAGATGATCACCCTGCCTATTCATGGTGAGCTGCAGTAAGAAACAATGTCTCAGTTTGCAAAACGAGGATTTCAGATTCTCAAGTAATATTTGACAAGACAGGGAGTACTTGCTGATAAAATAAGTCAATGCATTTGCTGTATGAGTCCTCTGGAGAAATGAAGATAAATTGTTTTATTTTAATCCTAATTGATTATGGAGCACTAAAGCAGCATTTTGTCACACCACACTAGCGGTGCATATTCTCATACTAATGTCTTTTTTTTCATGGAATTTTACAAGTTGTCAGTTTGTTTATAAAGCTTAAAGGCTCCTGATAGCTAACACTTCGACATATATAGGTTCCGTACAAGTTCTATATTTTTTTGTAATTAAGACAGACAACTTACTTCACTTTTCTCTTAGATCTTCTGATGTGTAATATAAGCTATAAAAAATGACGATTGTTCTATCAGTATCGTTCGTTCTCTTTTAGAAGCAGTCTTTGGTGCATCCATGAGAGGCCACTTATCACACCTAGCGCATTCTTGAGAGGCCGCTCAAAGATCAGAATATTACGTTGCATAAATTATCAATTGTCAACAATTTAACTACCATCTTAAAAAAAAATTCAACTACCTGAAAATTGCATTCTGAATTCTTTCAAAAATAATTAAAAAACACGCTAACCAAAAAGAGAAACCTTTTCTTCTTAATATAACGAACACAATTCTTCTGTGTCCGTGGGAAAAAACAACAACAGCGAAACCAGCATCTGGTCCTACCTTCACAAAGGCATAGTAAGTCAGCAATCACATACTTCCTCTAACTTTTTGAAAATTTTATTTTGAACATACTTCCTCTAACTAGACTAGTGAAAAACTGAGAGATGCAGAGAATTGCACTTCCAAACTAAATGAGTACTAAAGTGTTAACATCGTCAGCAAACCGACCCGAGCCATCCATTATCCATACAGTGCTTATTTACTACTATGCTAGCAGATGCAGAATAACTAAGAGAAACATCGAGCGTAACCGTTCATGTCCTCAGGGTGTTCGGCAGAATTCCCCAAAGCCACTACTGAGAATCTGCACGCAAAAAATAGTACAAACAAAATCAGACCACTGCAAATGCATTCAGGTTTCTTCCATATTTGTGTTCATTGAGCCGACATTGTAGAAACACAAAACCATAAACTTGGTACAAGGCATAATCACAGACAGCTACAGCCTGAAATGATGGAATATGTAATATACATATGCCGCCCTTATTAATCAATTGGAACATAAAATAGGGGGAATGAACTTTAGTTCGTTTCAGCACGCCAAAACTGAAAAATAGATAGACCATTGTGACTTTTTATTAAACATTGGGAGGCAGTGGCAACGTCATGACAGTTGTTGCCTGGTCAGAACTCCATGCTAAAAACTACCACGACACCAACAAACGGGCTCTTGCTAGCTATCTCCATCACCATACCTGCTCCTTCTGATTGGCTCCACGCCTCCACCAGTTTTTGTTTTTCCCATTCAACAACCTCATATGAAAGAGTTGGAACCCCATGAAGTGCAATCTTTTTTCTACTGAGCTATACAATGAAGATATCCTGCCACTGACAATATGCACAAGCAAGGTTGGAACATAAGAACCCATCTGTTGTCCGTCGTGCAGAATCCACGTGTCACCTGGTTCTTCAGTACTCTTTCTCCAAATCCATTTGTCAAAGAAGTCAACTTGTGGCAGGGGAATTCAGCAGATGCCAAAATTGAATCAGTTTAGCTGCATAACTCTTGAGGTCCGGCGGTCGCTCCAAGCTTCTGGTTCCAAAGGACATGTAAGACTGGAACATTGTCATCATGTGAACATCTGGCCAGAAAGGAATCCACGGACCTTCAACAAAGCATTTACCTTGATAGCTCTGGGTGCACTGAACCACATCCAGAATGAAGTAGCACAATTCTCTGGGTTCAAGCATATGGCGTCAGACTCCAACAGTTCCTGCCTGTCAAATGTCCAATTTGAGCGTCCAACATGTAGCACCGTACAGCAAACCACACCTGTAATGGATAAACAGTAGTATCATAGTACTTTGCAGTATGTAGCTCAAGATGCTTGAAATTATCTCTTCGTTTGCTTTCTAAATCCACACTATGATCAATAGATAGTCTTCAATGCCGTTTTCGTTAGAATAACAAACAGGCAAAAAGGCAGGCGGTTAACCACCTGTCCAACTCCACAAAAGCAATACGTCCAACTCATCCTCCTAAATGGCATCATATAATGGAAACAAGGACAATACTAGTTCAAATCAGCACATAATTCCCATACTACAACAGGAAGACGAAACAAAGAACATTGACTATGAAAATGTTGAAATTGAGAAACAGTAATCATCTCGTCACCAAGAAGTTTCCGTTGCCAGTTCATAGGGTTGACACTTGGAGAAAACAAATCCATAATTTTTTATAGAACGTCCTACAAAAATGAAATTAAACAGATTTATTCAGATTCATAGTTCCGGTCAATTAAGCCCTTCAACCTTCAAAATAGGAACTTAAAAACACACCAATTATATCAAATTCCTCTCTCTTTCTCTTTCTCTCTAAGCCACCACAGGCTCATACAAGACAATCCACGTGAAGAAATACATAAATGCTCCTCGCTTAGGTGTAGAAATAAAAATTACCAGCTTGTGTTCAGGTTTTCATGAAAAATTCTTTGGTAGATAGTGAGAATAAATTAGGACTACATAAATTCATGACTCATAAGCCCAAATATCATATAGCAGTATCCACTTCTTCTTGCCAAATGATGACACCAATAAACGCTATGATATCGTAGCTCAAAGTAGCAAGTAACTCTCAGTTTCACTATCCCCAGAGAAAGATCTAATGAGAACCAATGGCTACCGTGTTCGATATTGAGAAAGAACAGGCAGATTGTCATCAACAAACTTCTGTTGCCAATTAAAAGGACTGTCCTCTGGTAGATAGCTCAACAGAATTGGTGCTATATCAAAAGATGGAGGACCAAGATATTTCATTGAAGAAAACGCGTGAACTGTCTTGCATTCTTGTTCTCTTGAACTAGCAAGGTGGCCCGCGTAAATTTACGCGGGTACCTAGTTTTTTACACTAATTTTTTGGTTTCTTTTAACTTAAATACAATTTTATTTAAATATCCGTTGCTATATTATCAATACGGTTTGTCCAAGTGTGTCTAAACTAACGTATCATTTTTTATCATCATGTATGTGCCACGTGATATGAAACTTTGACATTAATTCTTTGATCAACTTATAATTTCCTTATTTATTTAATTTAGAATTTAACTATTTATTTACTCTAACAAATGGACTTTAAGGGTTAATATAGATTGTTAGATCTTAAAAAAATAGTGTGCATTATTTTTATTTCAATTAATATGGTAATAAGAATATATTATTAAGATTAACTTCACCAATAATACCTCTCAAAGCAGACTCTCCAAATATTAAAAGTATTAAAAATAGGTAGGGACTTCCACTGCTAACTTCGGTAAAAAAAAACCAGACTCTCCAAATACTATATGGAAGCTACCTTTATTTTTTAAGGGATACAAAAATGCTACAACTCTAGCAATAGCCAGTGGCGGAGCCAGAAATGGCTTGCATCCCGGGCTGAAGACCCATGGACAGATATTAAGCTGGTTAATTAGAGTTTAACTATGATACTTTTAACTAATAAATAACATATATTAGCTTGAGATATGTTGGCTCGACCCGTGCTACAGCACGCCCAGCACGGGTCCTGCCTCCGGCCCTGGCAATAGCCCTCATAAATATAGGGCTTTCTATAGACCTGGAAGCCTCCCATAGGGGGGGTAGTAGAGGCCTGCTGGAGTTTAACTCACAAATCAATGATCAGAATGCCATAGCATAAAGGAAAGCTTAAGGACGGAGAAAATCAAATATAGAGGGTAATTAACCACACACCAGAAAAATATTATCCGAGAAAATATTATTAGAAAATAATGCTATTTTGCTAGTTATGCAATAAGAACTTAGGCTATAGTAACCAATGGGTGCCTATCACGGTTATGGATTAATCTTTTGCCTTTCTCCTCCTCTGGTAAAAGATAGAGTAATATATAGACATGATGCCTGATCTAGTGAATGATCGACAATAGTTTACAGTTGCATGACTATATCGGACATTAAGAGAAGCATTTCTTTGCCCAGCCTGTTGTTACTTAACTTTCATGTCAACACATGTGCATGGCAAGCGCGTCCATCATCAAAGTTGTACGACACCTGAGTTTCTTCACTTTATTTTTCCTGAATCTCCCCCTTCTTAAATTAACTCGTTAGCGAAGACCATCAAACGGGTTCGAGTGTGGGCAAACAATTTGATGATCTTCTACTTGCGATAGCAAAGACACTGAGTGTCGAGTGTGGCCATGGTGCTCAATCCCGGCAACGATTCGCTTACTTCGGACAGGGAGAATTGTTCTCTTCTGCTGTGCTCACAACCTTTTTGAACGCCCTAAGTCCGAGCACCTCTCATCCGGTATACGTGCATATCGACGTGTTGTCCTCCGCTCATTGTTGAACGTTGTCTCTTATATAGCGGAACGTGGTAGGACACATAGGGCTTCAGTCTGTCCCCACTTGTCGTACTCTATTATCATCCTCTAAAATAAATATTCTTGTCTAGTCATTGAGATTCTCCCCTTTGTATCAATTTCTTGTGCACCCATTATTCTATATATCTCATAGTCTATACCAATTATCAACACGTGAGCCCTCCCATCTCTTTTTATCCTTTTCTTTCACTGGCGCCATCACTCCACAACACTCTATCTCTCTCCCTTTATCTCCCCCCTTTCTCTAGTGGCGGTGGCGGCGGCGAGAGGTGCCAGTCTTCTCGGCCGGCAGCCTTCAGCCTTGAAGGCCTCTCGCTACGCGCGCAGCGGACAAACGCCAGACTCCGAAGGCACGCAAGCGGCTCCTGCGGCGGCGACAGGGATGGACGATCACACGACGACTGTTAGGACTCCCGAGGCGACTGCGAGGACTCCCGCTGCGATCACGGACGGCCGCACGGTGGCGGTAGAGGCCCAGAGGGCTCTCGCGGCGGGCGGCGGCGACGGCGGCGGACGATCACACGGAGACTGCGAGGACTCCCGTGGTGGCCACGAACGGACGCGCGGCAGCCTCGGACGGCCGAACGACGTCAGCTGCGGAGGTCTCCTGCGGCGGCCTCGGATAGCCGCACGGCGGCGGCGGAGGGCTCCCGCGGCGGCTGCGTTGAAAGCCTTTGGCTATGCGCGGAGCGGACGGACCCCGAACTCCGAAGGTACGCGAGCGGCTCTTGCGGCGGCGACGGCGGCGGACGATTGCTCGACGACTGCGAGGACTCCCGCGGCGACCAC
>OAMR01000176.1:1487540-1504233 GCA_900205405.1 Echinochloa crus-galli
CATTTCCAATCACTTATCATTGTAAGATATATAAAGGAGGGCAGGGGTCCTAGTTCGGTAGTCCAGATCCAGCCTAACAGGCAAAGCACACCATCAAGACAATACAATCAGCCATACAGGACGTAGGGTATTACGCTACTCGCGGCCCGAACCTGTCTAAATTGTGTTGTTCGTGCACCATTGTTCCTAGAACTCGGCGAGACCCTCGCAAATCTACTTCTCGAGGTATCCCCGGTTAGACGTGCTCGATATAATTCGTCGACGGACATAAGCCTCACCTGCGCGGCGAGCCAGCCGGTGTCGCAGCCCGGTGGGCAGGTTGGTGTGGCCTCCGGTAGGCGGTGGCCTGCGGCATGCCGGCAACTGCTGCCCACCGCCTGCTGTGTGCTGGAGCGGCCACGCCTGCACGGGCCGGCGTCGCGAATGTAACGAGCTCCGACAGTTTCGGCCCGTGAGGCCCGTAAGCGAAGCGACTTGGTGGTGATCGCTTCCCCCGGCACGGCCCACTTAAGTCGAAGAGGAGCAATCTGAAAGGCCTTCTTTTCATTGCTACGATTGCTGTCGCATCTTCTCTTAGTGGTCTCGGCGCGCCCGTCTCTTTCTTTCTTGGTCTCTTGGTCATAGTTTCTTCCAACGGTCATCAGGGCAAGAAAACTCCAAAATCACGGTTTTCTTCTTCCAAAGAGATTCGACGTCAGTCTTCCGAAACATCTCGTTCGTCATGCATGCTATCGTTCAATTTGCCAATCAATAAGTGGACTAGTAGATATATTAGGCGATCATCGCCCTGTTCGTTTGGCTGGTGGCTGGTATCTGACGCTGGTTGGTGGCTAGCGCTGGTTTTGGCCAAGAGAAAAACACTATTGGCTTGCTGGAAACAATCCAAACGAAGAGGACGATGGCCCCACGCGACTTTCCGATGACTAGCTACCAGTACATGCCATGAGTGCCCTTGTCGGACACATGACAAGTGCCCGATTGTTTATGACAAGTGACAAAAGTGTTGCTGCAACGCGTTTGCACAATTGCACATGTTTCCCGTTTTGCGTGTTGGATGGACAAATAAATAGCCGCAATATAAAAGCTAATGCATTTAGCGCTACTCCTTGTGAACTGCATGCCGGTACGAAAACAAGTATTTTGATCTGTGTACATATCCGTTGCTATTATAATATATAAGTTTTTGCGAAAAATCAGTATATATGGAAACACTCATACGCACCTACACACAAAATCTAACTCTATGGGCACCCTGAGAGATTGGACCGGCAGATCCTATCTTAAGATTCACGAAGTCACCATAAACGTCTCCACTGAGAGAATAGTGCAGATTAAATTCTAAAATAAATCCAGAATAATGCGACATCAGTGTCAACTGTCAAGTCGAGGTCTAAAACTCTGATGGATATGTTTCACCATAAGAAATCTTACCGACTGACTTACAATCGGTTCTTATATATGATTTATGTCTAATGCTAATTGCTATACTAGTTAGTTTAGTCTAATCCATCGAAGACTTCAACCTTGTTTCCTTCGATGCAAATCGATCAAGCTTATTAACTCCAATTTAGTACCCCTTTTATCCAAAATAGAAGTGTGATTTTAATTTTGTTCTATTTAAGTCAAACTATATTTCAAATTTGACCTAGTGTATATATAAAATATCATTATATCAATTACCATTTGACATCAATTTGACTTGATTAAATATAATGTTAGTTATTTCTGATATCTTAAATATTACTAATATTTTATGACCTAAGATGGTTTGACTTGAAATACTCTCCTTTTGTTTTTAGGACAGAGTGAGTATATATGCATCACGCGGGATCGATCCATTTGTTCAAGGTCCATATGGCATTACCATCTTGATGAGGTTATAGCAAAATTAGGGAAAAATAAATCTAAGCACATGGAGCTAGCGAGAATTAGGCCAAATAAGGACGACCACGCGTAGCGTGAAAGAAGTGTCGTCCTTAAGTGTCTACCCACCAGGGTTCAAATCCTGGTGCTCGCACCTTTTTCTGGGATTTTACCAGGATTTATCGGCGCTATGCGTTAAGTGGTAAGCGGCGTTTCCGTCGACAACGAGGTGTCAATGGTGACTTCGGAAATCTCCAGATCTGCCGGTGCTCTGCTCAGTCCTTCGGAGGTGCTCATAGGGGTAGGGTTTGCGTACATGTATTCATAGGGGTGAGCGTGCGTGCGTGTGTGAGCGTCTGCGTTGTACTGTGTAATTAAAAAAAAGTGTCGTCCGAGTCTGGAAGACAATCGATCGAACGTTCAACGATCAACAGCTGCAATATTATTAGCAGAACAACGACGTGCATTGCGAAGAATAATTGTTGTCCACTAAGTCGTACGAGAAGCTAGCTAGAGGAGTAGAGGCTGTGTTTAGTTTCCAAACTCTCTCTTCAAATTTCACTATTCACTTGTTACATCAAATCTCTCTCCTCGTGTATGGAGAACTAAATATGGATAAAAAAACTAGTTATATGGTTTTGATGTACATGACGAGACGAATATTTTGAGCTCAGTTAGGTTAGGGTACAAACGAAAAATGTTACAGTACGCTATGGTGTCCGATGTGACTTTTTCGTCCCGTCTACCTCTTTTCAAGAACTAAACACCCAGAGATGCACGCTCAAGCATGAGAAAGCACCTAAAAAATGGGGGATTTGACAAAACGTACCTCCATCGGCAGGGTGTCATTTATGTGTAGTCGATGCAAGTATTTTGACACCATTTTTTCTCTACACTCTTCCAAATGTAGCACACTCTTCTTCATAGGAAAATTCTGGTGCTTGATCGAGCATTTGTTTGATGTACTGGGGGGCTTATTCAAATCATGATTCCTCTTCAATATTCTCCTTTTCATCTTCGACCATGGGAAGAATATTTCGCAGAAAAAAAGGCTATGGCAAGGATAATACAAACTACGGTACAAAGTAGCAGAACTCTCTCAAGTTATACTCGGTCATATAGACGAGCTGGTCGCCACTCGCTTCAAAATGGAAAACACGTCGCAAGACGCTGAATGCTCTCTCAATACTTTCTCCAATGATCAGACGGCGATCTGGACCAGACTTTTGTTCATTTATTACTGTGCATTCTTTCGCAAAAAATTTATTACTGTGCATTAATAAATAAAACCACGAGCAATTACCTAGTGTATCCACTAGCTTCTGTCTTCTTGGACAATGTATATATATACTAGTCACTTCAATCGTCAAGCTTCATCCCCCGGAAGAATTGACGTATGAGTACTCCAACCATACGGCATCCGCTACACGACGGTGGACCAAACTTTGACTTTCCAGATCGAGATCGAGAGCTGTGCCCAACTATCGATGGATTAGGGTGGCAATCCTGAGAGCCACATAAGTGCTACCTTTCCCAGCATGACCGGGAAGTAGGCTGCCGCCTGGTCGGTGCTGCCGCGTGCGGCCTTGACCGCCGTGATGTAGGTTTGGATCCACAGCTTGGGGTCGGAGCGCCCGTCGAACTTCTCGACCATGGCTGGCTTGAAGGTGTCGGGCCACGAGACCTGGCGGAGTCGTTTGGTGAAAGCTTGCAAGCCTTCGATCTCGAAGTCGTTGTCTCCAAAGTCGTCATTGCCACCGTCATGACGGCGGCCCGGCGCTCGTGGGGAGCCGTAGAGACGATCGTATCGATCGCGCTCGCTGAGCTCGCGACGGGCGCGGTGGTCGTCGTCATGCAAGGTTGGAGATCTATAGCGGCGTCGTCCGCGTTCAGATCTGCTGTGCCCAGTCCTGCGGGAACTCGATTTGCTCGAGCGTGATCGGCTAGATCGTGACCTAGCATCTCTGTCCTTCTGATGTAGGTTCTGCGCGACGGCAAGCCGAGCTCGAAGGCGAGCCGCCTCCGGAGTGGCTTCCATGTGGTCCAGCTCGGCGATGCATGCCGCCATGGCTGCTGACGGTGTTTGAAAGTTGGCCTGAGCTCTTTCAAACTCGCGCGCTAGATTGCGCGGGTCCAGCGGATCCAATTCCTCGTGGCGCGAACCTCCATCAGCTTGCCGATCCGCATCTTCCGCCTGCCGGCGCTGAGCTCGGAGGGTGTTTGCGTCGATGCGGTGTTGTCGTGCTGACGCGGTCTCGTTGTCGTCGGTTGGTTGGTCTTTAGAGACGAGTACCTCGCGGTCTGGCCGTGAGGTGCAGTCCTTGGATGGGTCCTCCGAGTTCTCGGGGATCCCTAGTATGGTTCTGGCAACCTGGAACTCACCACAATCTGGAAGCTGGGTGGAACATGAATGCGGGTTACTTTGAGGAGTACGACTCGCTCAGACATGGCGATGCATTCAGCGAGCGTGTCGTTGATGCGATTCAGCTCGTCGATGATCTCGTCGGGGTAAGGTACTCGGCGACGTGGAAGTAGATCTGGGATCCGCTCACGGACGCTGAGCTGCTTGATCTGCTGCATGAGCTGATCGGGCACGTCGGAAGGAGTTCCCGGGGTCGTTGAGGTTGAGTTCGCCAGCGTCAAGCCGGCGTTGGTGGTGCTGGAGTCACTGGAGTCGGCGAAGAAGCTGCATCCCGCGAGGTACTTGGGGCTGCCGCTCATGCTCGCCGGGAAAACGATGTCGGATCGATCTGCCATCAAGCCAACGGTGTTTTCGAATCGAAACAGCTCACCAATCTACCCTTACCTGGCGCGCCAACTGTCGGACCTTAGGACCAGCAATCCAGCTGGGGGTACCCGAGTGGTTGATTTGTAGGCGGGGCGA
Organism: Echinochloa crus-galli; assembly: GCA_900205405.1. NCBI lineage: Eukaryota > Viridiplantae > Streptophyta > Magnoliopsida > Poales > Poaceae > Echinochloa > Echinochloa crus-galli. The sequence continues at coordinate 1,492,288 of OAMR01000176.1, forward strand.
TTGATGAACTAGTGACTTGATGGTACACAGGAGGCACTGATTTAGACAGGTTCGGGCTACCCGGAGGTATAATACCCTACGTCCTGTGTCGGTGGCGTCGTTTGTATTGCTGGCTACTGGACCGAGCTTCAGGGAGCTTGGGCGAGCGTATGGTTTACAGGATGAGATGCGTGATCTTGCGTTGTGTGGAATCCTCCTCTATGAGGGTGCCCTAGGCCGCTTTATATAGGGTAGCGGGCTAGGGTTTACAAGTCGGTTTCCATCTAAACCTACTTGACTCCGACCAGGACTCTAATCCGGGTCGGTTACAACTGGAATATCCCTTGATATCCGGACGAGACGCCCGCCGGGTCGTTGTTATCTTGTCCGTCAAGTCAGAAAGCCTGTATGGGCCGCGTAGGGGTCGGCTCACGGGCCTGTCAGAGGTGGGCCTTGGCCGCCGTAGTCTGGTCTGACAGTGGGCCCAGGGGTACCCATATCCCACGACCTCTTACGCACACATGCGTTCATACTCGCGGACCGAGTGGTAGTACCGAATTACTGATGCATATACATGTAATGTAACCCCATGCTCGCATGCAAACTTGTTCGATCAGGTGCTCTGTGGGCAGATCAGTCATATCATTGATCGTTCACCTATATCTAGCTCGCTTCGCTTGTTGCATTGTAGTCCTCTCCATTCGTGCACAACCACAACAACGTGGCAAATGGCAATATACAGAACCTGTCTACCCTTCATCTTGCTACTCGCCGTTGTGCCGCGCCCGTCGGTGTCAGCGCCGGCGCCGGCGCCGGCACCGCACACGCTAGGCGCCGGCTCCTCTCTGTCAGTGGAAGACCACGCGCGGCCGTTCCTGACCTCCCCGGACGGCACTTTCTCCTGCGGCTTCCAGGAGGCCGGCCAGAACGCCTTCTCCTTCTCCATCTGGTACACCCACGCCGCGGACAAGACCGCCGTCTGGACGGCGAACCCCGGCGCCCCCGTCAACGGCCGGGGCTCCAGGATCTCGTTCCGCCGCGACGGTGGCCTCGCCCTCGACGACGCCAACGGGACCACGGTGTGGGAGAGCAAGACGACGAGCGGCGGCGGCGGTGGCGCCCTGACCATATCCCTCCTCGACACCGGCAACCTCGTCATCTCGAGCGGCGGCACCGCCGCATGGCAGAGCTTCGACTGGCCGACGGACACGCTGCTCGCGTCGCAGCCGCTCACCAAGCACATGAAGCTGGTCGCGGGCTACTTCAGCCTCTTCTACGACAACGACAACGTGCTGCGCCTCCTCTACGACGGCCCCGAGATATCGAGCATCTACTGGCCAGATCCGAACAACGACGCGTTCCAGAACGGCCGGACGACATACAACAGCTCGAGGATCGGCGTCCTCGACGACAACGGCGTGTTCCTGTCGAGCGACAACCTGGGAGTCAATGCCTCCGACATCGGCGCCGGCGTTAAGAGGCGGCTGACCATCGACACGGATGGGAACGTGAGGATCTACAGCATGAACGCGTTGACAGGGGGCTGGACGGTTTCATGGGCGGCACTACAGCAACCGTGCTCCGTGCACGGGCTGTGCGGCAAGAACGCCATCTGTGAGTACCAGCCGAGCCTGAGATGTTCGTGTGCGCCGGGGTACGAGATGGTGGACACGCGGGACTGGCGGAAAGGGTGCAATCCGATGTTCAGCGTCTCCAACTGCAGCGTGCAGCAGCAGGCGACGCCGGAGCAGCGGTACAAGTTCGTCGAGATGGCTCACAGTGACTTCTACGGCTACGATCTGTGGTACTACCCATCCGTCACGTTCGAGTCCTGCAAAAAAATCTGCTTGCAGATGTGCTCGTGCGTCGGCTTCTCCTACAAGCCTCAAGGCCATGGCATGTGCTACCCAAAAAGCATCCTGTTCAATGGCTATACGTCTTCGGCCTTCCCCGGGAACATCTACCTGAAAGTACCTATCGACTTCAATGCCTCGGCGCTTCTGATCACCGCACGGAGCACTGCCGGCATCGCCTGCAATCCTAACATTACTGTGATCATCCAAGAGTCATCAGGCACGTTCCCGAGACCCGGAAACGACGCGAAGTGGGTGTACTTGTTTGCTTTCGCCGGAGCACTGGGAGTTCTCGATTTGGTCTTCATCGTGACAGGGTGCTGGTTCCTGTCCAGCAAGCAGAGCATACCCAGCTCACAGGAGGCAGGGTACAGGATGGTCACGGGCCAGTTCAGGAGGTTCACATACCGGGAGCTCAAGGACGCGACGGGGAACTTCAAGGAAGAGCTCGGCCGGGGCGGCTCCGGCATCGTGTACCGCGGCGTGCTCGACGAAGGGAAGGTGGTGGCCGTGAAGAAGCTGACGAACGTGGCACGGGGCGACGAGGAGTTCTGGGCGGAGATGACGGTGATCGGACGGATCAACCACATCAACCTCGTCAGGATCTGGGGGTTCTGCTCCCAGGGCAAGCACAAGCTGCTGGTGTACGAGTACGTGGAGAACGAGTCGCTGGACAGGCACCTGTTCGGCACGGACAGGGCGCTGCCGCTACCGTGGCTCGAGCGGTACCGGATCGCGCTGGGCACGGCCAGGGGCCTGGCCTACCTCCACCACGAGTGCCTCGAGTGGGTCATCCACTGCGACGTCAAGCCGGAGAACATCCTGCTGACACGGGAGTTCGACGCCAAGATCGCCGATTTCGGGCTGGCCAAGCTGTCCAAGAGGGACGGTGCCGGCGACAGCATGCAACTCTCCCACATGAGAGGGACGACGGGGTACATGGCGCCAGAGTGGGCGCTGAACGTGCCCGTAGACGCCAAGGTCGACGTGTACAGCTACGGCATCGTGCTTCTGGAGACCGTGATCGGGAGAAGGATCTCGGACGAGACGACGGCGGCCGGGGAGCGGCTGGAGATGTCGCAAATCGCTCAGTTGCTAAGGCAGGTGGTGGATACTGGGGACGTGGTGCCGTTGGTGGATGGGAGGTTGCAGGGGAACTTCAATCCCCGGCAGGCTCTGGAAATGGTGAGGATTTCATTGTCGTGTATGGAGGAGAGGAGCAACCGGCCGACGATGGACGACATCGCCCAGGCTCTCGCCGCGTGCGACGATGAGGACGAGCACCCTGCGTACAGGTCATGACCGAGCACTCGTGAATCGTGACCACCCGATAAAATGGCGCTCAACTGGAGCTGTTATACTTTGGGAATTGGGAAAGTCTGTCGCTGCAAAATCTCTTCACGGTTATACTAGCTGCAATAAGCCAGAAACTGCTTATTTATTAAGCCGATAAATTAAACGATTTGTACAGAGCATACTAAATTTTCTATGCATCGAATTGAGAAATTTGAGAACCGGAATAACGAAATACTACTCTCAAAACAAAATTTTGCTTCCGAACATATTGTTGGTCAATTGGTAAGGTTTCTCACGGTGAAACTTGTCTATTTGGGTTCGAGTCCTCGATTCGACATTGGTGTCGTATTTTTCTGAATTTATTCCAAAAATTAACCACGTTATTTTTTCAGTGATAGGTGAAGTCCCATGATAGTGAGGTGCATGTGGTGACTATGAATTTTAGGATCGGATCGGCCCAATCTCTCCGGGGTGTTCATAAAAATAGGGTTTACGTATGTGTATTTATAGGAATGAGTATGCATGCTTTCATTGTCTGTGTCTCTACTTGTCTTTCTATCTTTTTTCTTCACTGGCTATTGCTCACACCAGAATTACAATAAAAAATGGCTTGGGCTCCTTGAAGAGAGATAGCAGCCTGGCACATAAGCCCATTAAAAAAGTCAGGGACACAATGTAAAAGACTCTACCTTGCACTTCCCACGATCCCCATAACCATAGGGCCCGATGGACCGAGTCCGCCAAGCACCATTATGGCGCACACACGCAGCCCAAAATTGACATCAATAGTAGCCGGATGCGGCCTACTAGCCTCGGAGATTGCCCATTAATCCCCGCTTAGATTGTCAACCTGATTAAGGCCCTGTTTGGGGTAGCTTATAGCAGCTTTTGCTACTCCAACCAGCTGCAAAAGCTAGAAGCTCCCCCAAACAGGTCTGCTTTTCCCATAAGCACCAACCCCAAAAGCTTACATTTGGCCTGCCAATGAAAAGCTCACCGGGAGAAGCTTCCCGAGCGCGGTTCATAGTTATCAACCTTTTCTTGAACTTCAGCAAAATTACCCGCATTTGCCACTGATATATACTCCCGTTCCCCACCTCCTCTCGTCACCCATCAGGCGCCGCCCCTCCCCCAGCAGAGCAGAGCAGACCTCCGCATCTCCGACCAACCCCCGTGGATCTCCGGCGCCGCCCCTTCTCCGCCAACGAAGAGCTCCTCCCCTTCCTAAAAGAGGTCAGCCATAAGCGCAGGCCCCCTGTATCGACTCCCCTCTCCTGCGGGCGGCGCCCCTTGCTCTCTCCTGCCGGCGCTGCCGCTTTCCAGCGGGATTGGAAGCCTTTTGCTGCAACAACGTCCGAAGCACCTCAGCTCAAGGAAGGCTGCCCTCCAATCAGTGACAGGGACCATTCCTCCACAAGCGGCACCAAATCCATCGAAAGAAATTTTCAGATCTTAGATGGGGAAAAAGTTCTATCCTCTGTGCGATGTTGAACATGTAGATGGTCTAGTTCGAAATTGGTTTAACGTCTGCTGTTGCTGTTCTGCCGCTTTGGTGAAAGTAAAGGATACGGACTGATGAATAGTGAATGCATGTTCTTTATTTTTACTCCGTATTTTTCAATCTCGCACATGCATGGCAAACAGTCCAATATTTTTTGTTGATGTAATTGACGCCAATCTCGGTGGGGTCATTGACACAGTTATCTAGACTGGAATCTTAAGAACTGTGCCAGTGGAGGGTCATGGTGATGACCCTCCTCTTACATTTCATGACCCTGCTCTTTTCTCTCTCATAATATTATTGGTACATGTTATCAAATTAATGTTTATGACACTCCCATGACACTTCCACTGAGACTAGCCTAAGGGTCTGTTTAGTAGAGGTCTCAGTTTTCTAGAGAGAAGTGATTCTCTGCTGATTCTGTAAAATGATTCTCTGAAATGAACTAAGGGGCTGGGAGCTGAAAAAGTAGCTTATCCTGATTATGTGAAGTGATTCTCCATCTTGATTTTAAGAGTCTATGATAGAGAATTAAAGAGAATCACTTTGAGCCACAGAATTACTTCTCAGAGAATTAACTCTCATAGAGAATTAAAATCAGGTGGAGCCCTACCAAACAAGCCCTAATTGATTACCATCGCGTCGGCCCTGAAGTTTGTACCGCGAATCCCTGCCACCCTGCCAATCCAATCCTATGGTCTGTTTGGTTGCTCGCACGAGTGCTCGTAGACTTGCATCGTATACCCCGGATGAGTGGAAGCAGGCTGAGCGGATGCAATGACCGTTAAAAAAATAGTGTTTGATTGGTTGCATGAGCGAATGATGTGGTCTGTGAATATGTTTGGTTGGTTGTATGAGCGGATGCAAGAAACCTATATGTGAGACTAGTAAGTGGGCCAAAGCCAGATGCAACGCATCCACCGAGCCTGCATGAGCTGACACGACTAATTTGGGCGTATCCACCGAGCTAGGATGAGGCCGTACTTTTTCATCCACTCATACAACCTGTATCCGCTCATGTAGAGAACCAAACACACTTCTGTGTGAATTTATACGGATCCACGATGCAGGATGGGGCAATGCGAGCAGCCAAACACACCATAGCTTTCCAAACCCTGTTTTGTTGTAAATGGCTTCTGGTGCTGAAAAATCATGGCGAAACCTCATATGCCGGATCATCTTTTCTATTCCATGGTCTTCTCCTCTTTATATGTCATCGTCATCTCCTATGATGTCGCCACTGCTATGGCCCCCACATGCCACCCCTGCACGTGATTCCTATGTAGCTTCTGGCTTCCAGAGTTTGAAATTCGTGTGACCAATGTGGGCTATACGATCTTGGTCTTCTTCCTCCTTCCCTTCGCACGTCGTCATCTTTGTGCACTATTGAGGTCGGAGGGATGGGGGGAGAGTGGGAGCAACTCATTAGTGACATTGACGCTAACCGCCAACCATGGGTGGTGGTCGAGGTGACAACGGTTAGAGTTTTCGGTTTCCGTGGGGATGCGGGTTCCAATTATCGCAGGCCTTAGAGGCGAAGGTCGGGGGCAGCGGCTATCATTGGTGCCTGCTTGGGCGGTAGAGGAGGTTGCGGGGCTAGAGCACAACTCAGGACAAAGAAGGATGATTGTTGTTGGGCTCTACTGGGCCTAAGCTACACCTCCTGTCTTTCTTCCGTGAGTCATATATGAGCCCCCGCCCGCGCGGCGTGCTTGCGACCTCCACCGCTACTACTACCTACACAGACCTTGCGCGGTGCCACTCCATGTGGCCCTTGAGCGCCATCCCATGTTAGACAAAAATGGGGAAAAAGATTAGATACACTAAAAAGTCCATAAAACTATATGGAAATATGTATGTAATAAAATGCATATAAAATAAAAATGTTTGAAACGACATTGTTGAAAAAAATTTGGAAAGGAAAAAATTGAAATGAAAATCAGAAAAAAACAAAACCATAATGGGCAGAACAAAAGATAAAAATGTACTGGAAGCAAAAAACAGAAACAAAATTAGAGATGAACTTAAAAAACCATGAAGGTCGAGAACAAAAGCATTTTAGAAAACTCAAACAAAACGTGCAACATAATTTGTCTAACAAATTTATATATACAAAAAAATAGAAAAATAAAAACTTTAATACGGGGGAAATTGCGATCCACTGGCGTGCCGCTGGGCCGCCACACCTTGCCGGATCCCTGCGTTGATTCATAGAGCGTTGATATTCTTTCAGTTGTAGACATCGTCCCGTCGATAACGAATCACCTTTGTTGACTTTGTGAATCTTAAAATTGGATCTGCCGGTTCGGCCTCTTGGATATGCTCGTAGGGGTAGAGTTTGGGTGCTGTGTATTGATAAGATTAAGTGTGTGATGAATGTACGTGTGTATATATAAGTGTCTGCGTGTATATTGGTGTTTTACAAAAAAAGTTTTATGGGTCCATTAGTCATGTACTCATACTCAGTGCTACATTGGAGGATATTAATTTGTTGGAGCATTTCTGCAAACAGACATCTTGCGTGGCTACAAACTCATTTATGTTCCCGAGCAGCGTGCAATGCTCTCCAATGCAGTGGGCTGAACCGACACAAGTTAGTGATCTTTTTGGTGATTTTTTTGGTGATGTCAGATTGTTCCAATTACTGTTGTTCATTGCATCATGACGGAAGGCATCTGCTCACATCTCCAACAAAGGACCCAAACCGATGCCCATACCTAAAATGGGTCATGCACAGTAAAAAAGAACCCTCCAACAGGTTACTCAAATGCGCGACGCAAAATGGGTCGCTTCCCCTCGCACTTTTGGTTAGGCTATACTCTGCAGTGGTTAGGAGAGGCTGTCCCTCGGGATTGTAATGACTTAAGCAATGAATGAAAGCTTTATGCTTGGCTAAAAAAAAAACTTGCGACACAAAATGGGTCGGAGGAGAGAGGAGACCCAGAGATGCGTCGCTCTTTCCAGTGACCCAAATCGTTGGCGCGGGCCCCACCACCATGAGCGCCTCCTCCGCGGCGAGCGGAGCGGAGGCCGAGCGGGCGGAGCAGCGATGGGGAGGCGGGCACCTCCATGGCCAGGCGGGGGCCGAGCTCCCCATGGCTGCCGGGGCCTCCGTGCGCGCCGCCGGAGAGGAGGGAGGACAGCGGCGACGAGCTCAGCTGCAGGCGGAGGTGGAGTTGGCCGCCACTACCGGAGCCAAGGGAGAGAGGAGGCTGGCCGGAGATCCCGCCGTCGGGGCCTCCGCGCGCGCCGCCGGAGAGGAGGGAGGACGACGGCAACGAGCTCGGCTGCGGGCGGAGGCGGAGTTGGCCGCCGCCGCCGTGTTGCGCTCGCGCCGCTGCCGGAGCCGAGGGAGAGAGGAGGCTGGCCGGAGATCCCGCCGCTGAGGCCTCCGCGCGCGCCGCCGGAGAGGAGGGAGGGCGGCGGCGGCGAGCTCGGCTGCGGGCGGAGGTGGAGTTGGCCGCCGCCGTCGTGCCTGGCCCCCGCGATCTCCTTGTCCCCTCCCTCCAACGCGTCGCTGCTTGGGAGCGGGTAGGCGGGGCCGGCACGGCCGGGAGCAGCTGCGGCGAGGACGGCGACGCGAACAAGGCAAGGACGGCGACGAGGCGAGCGAGGATGGGTCCTCTGTTGGAGAAGAAAATAAATGGGAGGTGACCTATCTACTGTGCAGGTGACCCAATTCAGAGAATAGGTCTCCGATTTGGGTCAGAGAATAGGTCTCCGATTTGGGTTCTGTTGTTGAAGATAGTCTTAGACCTAGTAAAAGTCGGAGTCAAGTTGATCGCACCTGATCATCAGGCTATCAGCCTGGACGAAAGCCAAGTGCCTCTGTGTTTTATCCCATTGGCGCCGTTGCTTCCTTGTACTGTGCCTGAAATCAATCTCTTGGACAACTTTCTTTTATTTGATCGTCAGCATCGTTGTACACTTGGAAAGCCCACACGAGGAAATTAACTGCGTACACAGAAATGGGGAAAACTTAGTAACGAAGATGTACTCAGCGGCACACTTCCGGCTAAAGTACTACAGCCACATTTCATCAATTTTTCTGGCCACTTGCTGGGTCCAGTGATCGCAACTCACAACCGGTACGCCGGGTGCTCGTCCTCATCGTCACACGCTGTGAGAACCTTGGCAATGTCGTCCATCGTCGGCCTGTTGCTCCTTTCCTCCATGCATGACAAGGAAATCCTCACCATTTGCAGGGCCTGCCGGGGATTGAACTGCCCCTGCAACCTCCCATCCACCAATGGCACAATGTGCCCGGAATCCACAACCTGCCTCAGCAACTGAGCGATCTGCGGCACCTCCAGCCGCTCCCCGTCCGCCGTCGTCTCATCCGAGATCCTTCTCCCGATCACAATCTCCAGAAGCACGATGCCGTAGCTGTACACGTCGACCTTGGCGTTGATGGGCACGTTCAGAGCCCACTCCGGCGCCATGTACCCCGCCGTCCCTCTCATGTGGGAGAGCTGCATGCTGCCGCCGGGGCCCTCCCTCTTGGACAGCTTGGCCAACCCGAAATCGGCGATCTTGGCGTCGAACTCCCTCGTCAGCAGGATGTTCTCCGGCTTCACATCGCAGTGGATGACCCACTCGAGGCACTCGTGGTGGAGGTAGGCGAGGCCCCTGGCCGTGCCCAGCGCGATCTGGAACCGCTCGCGCCACGGCAGCGTCCGGTCCGTGCCGAACAGGTGCCTGTCCAGCGACTCGTTCTCCACGTACTCGTACACCAGCAGCTTGTGCTTGCCCTGGGAGCAGAACCCCCAGATCCGGACGAGGTTGATGTGGTTGATCCGCCCGATCACCGTCATCTCCGCCCAGAACTCCTCGTCACCCCGAGCCACGTTCGTCAGCCTCTTCACGGCCACCACTTGCCCTTTGTCGAGCACGCCACGGTACACGACGCCGGAGCCACCCCGGCCGAGCTCTTCTTTGAAGTTCCCCGTGGCGTCCTTGAGCTCTCGGTTTGTGAACCTCCTGAACTGACCCGTGACCATCCTGTATCCTGCCTCCAGTGAGCTGGGTATGCTCTGCTTGCTGGACAGGAACCAGCACCCTGTCACGATGAAGACCAAATCGAGAACTCCCAGTACTCCGGCGAAAGCAAACAAGTACACCCACTTCGCGTCGTTTCCGGGTCTCGGGAACGTGCCTGATGGTTCTTGGATGATCACGGTAACGTTGGGATTGCAGGCGATGCCTGCGGTGCTCCTTGCAGTGTTCAGAGGCGCCGAGGCATCGAAATCCAAAGGTACTTTCAGGTAGATGTTTCCGGGGAATGATGAAGACGTCAAGCCATTGAACAGCATGCTTTTGGGGTAGCAGATGCCTTGGCCTTGAGGCTTGTAGGAGAAGCCGACGCACGAGCACGTCTCCGAGCAGAGTTTCTGGTAGTACTCGAACGTGACGGATTGGTTCGATCCCATGTCGTAGCCGTAGAAATCACTGTGCGGCGCCTTGACGAACTTATACTTCTCCGGCGATGCCACGCTGCAGTTGGTGACGCCGCCGTTAAACATCGGCTTGCAGCCTTTCCGCCAGTCCTGCCGGTCGACCATCTCGTACCCTGGCGCACACGAACATCTCAGGCTCGGCTGGTACTCGCAGATGGCGTTCTGGCCGCACACCCCGTGCACGGAGCACGGCTGCGCCATCGCCGTCCAGCATGTCACCGTCCAGCCCCCTGTCGACGCGTTCATGCTGTAGATCCTCACGTTGCCATCCTGCTCGATGGTCAGCCGTCTCTTGACGCCGGGCCCGAGGTCGGAGGCGTAGACCCTCAGGTTGTCGCTGGACACGAACACGCCGGTTTCGTCGAGGTCGAGGACAACGACCCTTGACCTGTACTTGCAGTATGTAAAGTCGTCGTCTTAATACCAGGGAATTTGAGTGGCGCTGCTTGAGTTTGTTCGTAAAAGAGGATCGACGACCTATCAGCTTGACCTACATATTTCAGAATCGCCAAAGCATGCATTTGATTTGATCTTGAGCAAAAAGCAGAGCGTATGCGACATGAACCCAACAGCGCGCTAAGCTCGATCAGTCGTGCTCTGAAAGAAACTAGAAGTTCGGAATATTCGGTAGGCCTGTTAGCAATTATTGCCAACTAGGCATGGTATGGAACCACAACATCAGTAACCGAATACCGATCTAAGATAAAGCCATGGAACACGCGCGGTGACCATGATAACGGAGACCATTGTTAGAAATAAATGCATTATTCGGTATATTTTAATTTTAAAAATTAACAATAAATCCATGACAACGGTGAGTGATGTTGAGATAACAAAGCATGTGCATGTGTTCAAGTTAATCTCCAAAATAACCACAACAACAAGGAAAACAAGAACCAGATATGGTTTAGGGTGTACCCAAGCAGGGGCGGGGCCGGTACCGGAGGAACTGGATGCGCCGTTACCAGCGGGAGGAATAGACATCCTCGACTGGACTTGTTCGAAGTAGTCGATCTAATTCGGTGCAGTGGCGAGTCGAAGCAGTGGAGTCCCTCGAACAGTTTTCTGGAAGTAGTGGTTCGCTTGATGAAGAAGGACGCCGATGATGGAATTGTATGGTGGAATTATTGTATTGCATTGAGGCCTCGGCCGGTATATATAGAGTACAGAGACTTGTCCGTGGATACAACTAGCAGTACGGGATTATCCTAACATATACTCTAACATCCCCCCGCAGTCACAGCGGGAGCACTGCAGACGGTGAGACTGGAGAAGAAGCCGAAGGTAGAAACCGACGGAATGACATCCCCCCGCAGTTGTAGCGTCAGCGCAGTGCGGATGCTGCGACTGGAGAGAAAAACCAGCGAGGAACTCATGCGGATGGTAGCCCTTTGTGCCGATGTCGATGAAGCCGAGACGAGGACGGGTAGCCGTGGTCGAGGAAGTCGTGCGTAGGGTAGCCGTGGTTGAGGATGAGCTGTCGAGGTCGCCGAGGCTAAGGAGCCGCACAGGAAGCCGCGGGCGCACGAGGAGGCGCCATGGTGGAGGCGTGACAGAGAAGACACCGGAGACGAAGACGGCGACGCGTCGAGGCAGTCGAAGAGGGAATCGATGCCGAAGTCGACGCAGACACGCCATCGGGCGACACATCCCCGGGTTTGCCAGACCCGTGAATGCATCGGGGACGATGGCACGTACCGGTGTTGCCAATACCAGACGTGTGAGGGAGAGGACACCACCAAGACGCTGTTATCTGAGGAACCAGCAGAGAAGGCCTCCATGACGGTCGCAGGCGCAGAAGAACAGCGAGGTAGAAGATGCCGATGCAACCCGCAGTTGTCGGAGTAGACGAAGGAGTAGA